>PVIA01009565.1:0-60071 GCA_004024845.1 Tonatia bakeri
GAGAAACAGGATACCGTGGAGGCATTCCTGGGAGACGACCGCTCTTAGTCATTGAGGACCCTGGAGTCCATATGGTCCTGCAAGCAGACTCACGAGGTGGTGCAGTAGGAGATCCCTGTTCATTGGCCATCATTCGGTGAATGTTCAGAGGGAGCACCTGTCCTTGCTCAGTCTAGAGACAGTGGGAATATCTCACAGATCTTTATGGTGAGCTTCTTGCACTGTATCTCCACTGCTCAAACCCGCATCTCAAACTCAACATGCCCCAAACCGAACTTATTATCCCTCCTCCCATTTCTTCCTGTATTCTACTTCTACTGGGAGCACCATTACCCCTTGGTCACCTAAGCCAGAAATCGGACCACTGCCTGGCAGGACACCACCTTTTCTGTCAATGCTCACATGTGATCCATCACCAGGATTCGGGAAGACCCTGGTAAAGAGGTGTCCTTTCAACCCCTCCTTTCCATTCTCCTGCTGGTAGGTTGGTGCATACCCTTAACTACCTGCTTCAGTAACACAAGACTGGGTGTTCCCTGGGGATGGCGACTGCGTGGAGGGTAACAGCGTGAGCGTGGAGCCAGTGTGGTGGCTTTGAATCCCAGTCAGTACGCAGCGACTGTGGGATAAGAATCTGAGCCTCAGTCTGCTCATCTGTAAGATGAGAATGGAAGAACCTTCCTCCCTGGCTTGTGGTGAGGACTAAATAAACTAACACACCAACAACACATACAACAGGGCGTGGAACAGTGTAAGTTGGCAGTATATGTTATATGTGTGATGTAGATGAGGAAACCAAGGCTTGGAGGGGTGAAACGCCTTCTTTAGGAGCACACAGCTGCTAAATTATACAGCTGGCTCATGAATCCAGGCCTAAAGCAATATCTTTTTTTTTCCTTCCACATGGCACACTTAGGTTGTTAATGAGAAAGTGGAACCTCTGAAGTGCCAATACAGAAAGACATATATAGAACAGTGCGTATAATATGATCTCATTGAAAAAAGACGTTTTGAGTGAATTACAAACTCCCCTAATACCACCTGCAAACCTGTATATTCCTTTGTCACCTCATTTGCATCCATCTCTCCCACTAAACTACCTGAGGGTAGACTCTCTGTTGCCTAGCAGCATGGGGCCAGACACACCGCATTTAATATTTGTTAACCACTGAAAAGCATTTGAATCTTTTTTTTAAAAAAACTTACTTATTTAGCAGATAATAGATAATAGAAGATAACACATGAATGTGATTAATGCAGTCAAACTATGTAAAAAAAATTATTTGGAGGAAAGTACTAGTTCTTTCATCCCATGCTCCAAGCACCCGACTCCTATCTCAAGAGGCAGCCATGGTGACTAGTTTCCTATACACATGTCCTTCAGAGACATTATAAAATTGCATTGGATTTCAGTGCCATTTATACCAAATATTAGTTGCTGAGGGTGCTTTATGCACATTTAGGCAGTAAGTGTTCTTTTCTGAAAATCCACCAATTTCTCTCGACTCCATTTAAGGACAACCCAAACATAACCTCTGTGTGTGTGCACGCGTATACTGACAACTGAGGAAGGTGCCAGCTGCCGTGTTAGTAAACTCCTGCAGGTAAAACTCCCATCCAGTTCCATGCGATTCTATTTACAGATTCCCTCCCCTTGCAACTGAGCTTAGCCATTTCTGGGGCCTGAGATTTCATCTTTCTTGTGCGATTGATTCCCTGGATGTGGGAAGAGGAGGCCTTCTGTGACAGGGACATGACAAAGGACTTTCCACGTCTTCCTGGGGTCTAAGGTTATGCTGAGACAACTGACCACGATCTGAAATAAGAATGTGCTTCCTGGAGGAAGAAAGACAGCAATGGCTGTCCTCGGTGTGGTTGTGGGGCAGACGTCTGCACCAGCACTGGAAGGCACTTTGCTGCTCTAATAATGAAACTGCTTAAAGGGATGGGGCCTTCTCTTGGGCTGCTAACCTGCTCCTACTGCATGGGCTGTGTGACACGGCATGGCACATGCCAACTTGGACATCACTTACAGGTGACATCGAGCTGCACGAGTGGATTTGAGCCTGTGCTGGCAGAGGAGTTGGTATAAAATACTGACCGTTCTCTGCTTTATTATGAACATATGGACTCCCACGTCTGTTCTCCTCCATCACACTGTCTAGTTTCCATTTCTACATACTAGAGGCACATTCATTTCCAAAGGACAAAACAAAACAGACTGAACATTTACCCCGATATGTAAGTTTTCTCAGTCTATTTTTACTTTTAAGTGATTTAAACTTAATAATTTAAAACTACAGAACAATTGCTCTAGTTCTTCTCTCATCTTTGGGGAAAATAATTATTTTATTCTTCCTTGCTGGCCTCTTTTCAGTTTATTCTTATACTGCAGCATATAAATTAGGGAGTTGAGGTCAATTTATTTTTATGTTTAAATTTATTTCATGTTTCACTGTTTCAATATTATTTTGAGGGTCAACGTTCAGACATGTTCTCTCCCTGTTATTTCTTTGAGGGCTGATGTAGACATGTAAGTCAGTGACGAGCTAAATGGAACCTTTGTTTTTCCCCTGGGCCCTCAGCGGAAGATGCGCCAAGAGATAACCGAAGGGTTCTTCCTTCTCTCCAAAATCTGTTTGCTACTAAGCTTTCTGTTTGTGATTCCAAGGCTTTGGTGTAGGCTCAGTGGTCTCTCTGACTGTCAATGAGCTCTTTTTGTTGGTCTCTTTGTTAGTGCCTTCTTCTTGTTACTTCTCCCTCCTCAGTTTCCATCGGAAAAGCCAACCACGAGGGCACCCTGCCAAGTTATCTGCTCCAGCTCGGCCAGCTCACTGCGGTTCTCACAGATCCAAGGAAAGTCCTCACTGGGCTAGGGAATGATCCCAGAACTCCTAGAGAAAATGGATGCTCCAATCCTGGCATTACCTTCCTTCTATTCGGGCCGTTATTTCTTCATAATTGCAAACTTCCTTCTCCACCAGTCTGCTTTCTATGCTTGGGTTTTTATCACTTTCTATTCCTCTGCTCTTTAACTGAAACATGTCTGTCCTGGAGATTGAACTCTTCGGGTGTTTAGCATACCATTTTGAATCAGTATTTCTGCACCTTTTCCAAACGTACTCCAGCGCCACTGAGCTCTATTATTACACATATAGGATAACAAAGTAAGTGGATATTTTTGTTTAATGAATGAGAGGGATGCCGTTTAATCATTGGAAGGAGATTTGTAAGTTTTCTGCTGAGTTTAAACAGATAAATCATATAGTAAGATGATGGAGCTATATGAATACATCTAGCACTGACTGCTTGTCGGCTTCCACCAAGAAGCAGCGACGTTTCCTGGCCTGGCACCTCTAACAAGATGTCAACCAGTCAGCAGAGCAGAGCGGTAGGAAGACAGAGTGGTTAAGAGAGTAACCACCGGCACAAGACAGCCTGAGTTGGACTCCAGAATTTACTAGCTGCATGTCCTAGGTCAAGTTGCTCCATCTCTCCTCGTTCAGTCTCCTCATCTATAAAATGAAGATCACAGTAATCATCCCTACCCATTCATGTCATAGACTTGTTTAGGGATTAAGTAGGCTAATCTGTACAGAACCCCTAGAAAGTAGCTGGAATAGTATTATATATAACTGTGCACTATTATTATACAGCTGTTTCTTGTCTTGACAAGGACTATAATTCAAAGCAAAAAACAAGGTGAGTGTACAACATTTTACCTGAACTTTCAAGGCAATGACACAATCCTGCAATACTTCCTCCAGGAATGTACTTGAACCTGGGAACCCACTAAAGAAAGCCATTACGTCCTCACTCAGTCAGGACACTTTGTCTTTGGACATCTCTAAAATGAACTGAAGTCATTCATCAGCAACCAGTACTAAAAAGAGCCAAGCTCTGGCTGGTATAGCTCAGTGAATTGAGCACCAGCCTGTGAACTGAAAGGCCCCTGGTTCGATTCCCAGTCAGGGCACATGCCTGGGTTATGGGCCAGGTCCCCAGTTGGGGGTGTGGGAAAGGCAACCGATCGATCTTTCTCTCACACACCAATGTTTCTCTTCATTTCTTTCTCCCTTCTTTCCTTTCTCTCTAAAAATAAATAAATAAGATCCTTAGAAAAAGAATTTTTTAAAAAAGAAGCCAAAGATGTTAAAATGGAATATTTCTAAAGTCTTGTGACAAGCTACTCTTCTGCTATATTCTGACTTAACTGCAATTTAAGAATTCTGTTGGGGGGGGCAGGTTAAAGTTATAAATGCATTTACATGCTACAGAATTTTCTTAGTTTTTATTGTCATTTCCTCTTTATATTTGCTGGAGATCTTAGCAAACACCAAGGTAGAGATTGAAACTGTACACAAATGACATTTTTGTTGACAGAGTATTAGAAATTTAAGTTAAAGCATTTTTGTTTGGTAATATTATGACATTGCCTAACATGTTTATCAGCCAAAGAATTTCTATGTGGGTTCAGTCTAAAGTTCCAAGTATGTAAGTAGTTTTTTAAGCTATATTATAATGTAGGATCAATGCCATCCACAAGTAAGAAACTATTATTTCAGATAACAATACATCAAACAAAGCAATGTTTTGTTAGTACAGATTGCTGTCAACCACACTAAATTTGTGAGGATAAAATGTTTCCAAAAAGGTATAGCTATTTATGGCAGGCACTTTAGGGCAATGAATGAAAGAGATCTGTGTTAACATTTTCCCCACTTTCCCTTTCCCAGTCACTTTCTGAGAGAGTGCAAGTACATTAGAAGATTCAGCCTTTATGACAAAACATTGGATACTCAGCTTCAAGTCAGCACCAGTTATGTTATAATTACTGTCAGGGACCTGTATCTCATTTTGGGTGTACTCATTGTATAAATTAGTTTTAACCAAAAGTGACATTGTCTAACAATTACATTTTGGCCAAATGTAGCTTGCTTTTTTCTTTTGTTCTTATATGAGATAGGAAAACATTTGATTTCCTTCCCTTTCCACGCAATCAACTGATTTGCATGATGCCTAATGATGCCTCTTTCAGATTCCCAGGAGTTTATTGGTCCAAACAGGCCAACAGACTATCATTTAATGGGAAACAAAATCTTCAAAGGCAGAGAAAAGCTTGGGCTGGGCTACCACTTCGAATACTACCGTCAATCTATCTGATAACATTCCTAGGCAGCCAGATGCCCCAGAGCAACAAGATCCAGTTTTTTCGGTTGTCATCCGGTGACTTACCCACAATGACCGCAGTGACAGTGAGCAGCACAAAAGCATTCCGAAGCAGGTAACTTTTAACATCCTCCTTTGTGATGTTCTGCACTTTCTTCTTGGCCAAGAGTGTGCGTTTGCGGACTCCCTGCTGGAATCTCTCCATCCTGCCCCCCAGCCTGGGCTCTTCCCCATTGCCTTTAGTCATACTCGTCCTCTCTAGGAGTGTCTCTTCTTTGCACTTCAGTGTCTAGGAATCACCCCCAAACGCCAGACCTCTTTGACGTTGGAGAACACAGCTAGAGGGGAGAGAAAGAGGCAAGAGTTAGCCCCCTGGGGGTGAGAAGTCAGTGAGCTCCACACTAGGAGAAGTTATCAGCAAATTGCGTAATCTCAGTAGGAATCAAGGGCTGGAGTCACAATGCCTAGAATGTGCATATTTTACAGATCACGTGTGAGAAATGTGCACAGATTCAGAATATATGGGCAGAAACCTGTGCCCTATTTTTAAAAATTTGTCTTTCCCCCTCCAGGGAGGCTCTAAAGGGGTCATCAGAGCTGGGTGGCCTGAGTACCCCCTCCTCCAGAACCTAGCTGGATGCTTTGCACAATATTCACCCTCAGTAAACATCCAATTGAACTGAATGCACAGGAAATGCTCAATGATTACTTGATGGCTTATGTTGTATGCATGGGGGAGGCACCACCAGGCCAATGGAAATGAGTATTGGTAGTTCTCAGTTGGAGCTTTCTGTTATGTATAATAAAACAACTGTTTTCCGCATTAAAATAATCATGATAATATCAACTAACGAATAAGGCCATGAAAAGGACACAAGGAACCACAGGACTTGGGAAACACATTTGACTATTTCACAGGAAAACTTTTTATTTATTTATAATTTATTTATTTATTTATTTATTTTTGTGAGATAAGGAAAATACTCTGGGCACATTTATAAGTTATCTGAAATCATAATTAATTTTCATTTTTGTTACAAGTAGAAGGACAGAGTAGTATTGGTCTTTGTGGCACACATACTGAAGTCTTCTGAGGAAACTATCACCAACTTGCATTTTAAACGTTAGGATTTCTGGAAAGGAGGAGATGAAGCCAGTTTTCATTCCAGACATTACAGTGTGTGGTTTCTCATTTCTTTACAGTGTTCCTAGGTTATTAAAATATATCCAAGTAATTCTTTCCAGAGGTGGAGATCCTGTTCTGAAAAATCAAGGGATACCTCCTGCGGCTTTACAAGATTTCTAATTCTTAATCTCTACCACGGATCAAGCCGAGAAAAAAAGCCAGTCGTGCCCGCGACACGTTATCTGGCAGCGCAAGCGACCAGCGTGGGCAGTGTGCAACAGTGAGGAGGTGACTGCCAAGCACACTCCTCGGGGAAAAAGACTTGAACAGATTTGACTTTCAAATAAAATTACACGGTGGGGTCTGCGAATAATAAGACCTACAATCTTTTTTAACACCTCACGGCAGATTAAAAATTTAGGGAGAAGTGATGACCCGAAGACGCCAGAGATCAGTTTCCCCCCTAATCTCCGATTCCCCTCACCAGTCCGTCGCTTTTAAACAGACCAGCTCAGCCTCGATTATTTTCTAGATCTCGAGCCACTGCCTGTGCCTCGTCGCCCCGAGTGACTCAACTCCAAATTAACACAAGACGCGGCACATAGAGACCCCACACGCTCGTGGCATTAAATTGCCAACACGGACTTTCTCCACCAAAATGGCTAGCTTTTACTCTCGCTGCTCCTCTGTTTGGGAAACCAAATCCATTGGCAGAGACGTGGAACGAGAAATTCAACCCAGCGGGAATACAGGACGTTAGACTCACCTTTTCTGGTCTCGTGAAGGGTGGGAGAGGTACCCCAGGCAATGACACGGCGAATTCCCGAGCAGGTAAGAGCGGGGTAAGAAAACGCAGCGAGCCAGGCGAGCATGTGCTCTGCGACTGCTAGTTACTATCAGGGCAACTTAAGGAAAGGGGCGGAGTCTGCGCCCGGGCAGCGGGAGTGGGGGAAAAATGAAAACACCGCCGGGCACGGAGCGGGGAAGCCCGAGGTTTCTGGAATATTGATTAATCTTGGCGCACCAGAAGCATGCTTGCTGGCTTTGTTTTGCTCCTTGGACCACTTTCACGCTTTGCCAGTTCGCTTTCATTAGAAATGCAAAACCGGGACCAGGAAGAATGGAAGAATGAAGCGAACACACACACTCGGAAAGCTGCAAGTCTTGATTAGAACATTTCAAAGAAGACTTTTCTGAGGCTAAATTTAATTATGCCACATTATTGCAGGTTTCCCCCCTTTAAGGAAACACAAGAGTGTGCTCTTTTGCCTGGTTGTACAGCTGTTACGAAAGAGTCCCTCTTAAGAATCGGGGAAATAAGTGGCATTTCTTGGGACGACTCGGAACACAATCAAGTATGAAGGAGAAAAAATGCCTACTACAATTCTCTAAAGTTGCCTAAAGTTACTCAAAACACAAGATGGGACATGCGTCTCTTTAAGCAATTTAAACTCGATTATAACAAGTCTAATGCGGTTCAAAGTATCTCGTTTGCAGAGACTAAACTGGTGAGATACACAGAAACCAGGGACTTTGCTAAACGGTAGTCAAAATTATTTTGTGAGCAAGAGTGTAAATACACATTTGAAGTTTTGTGATCTCAAGATACATTGCTGTGCAGATAGATGCCTCAGTTTTGAAGGATGCTCAATGTATCCTCTCCCATCATGTGTCGGAACTGGAAAATTCTCATTGCCTTGAGAATATATCTTGCACTTCTAGTGTACTTTTCTTAAGAAGGAAAATAGATTAAAACTTTTTTTTTGGATCCTGACTCAGCTGTAAAACTTTAATGTGAAGAAAAAAGTTTAATGGGAACAAAAACCCATACCAAAACTTTCAGCCAGAGGTCTGTATTCCTGGTCATTAAGTCCCATATTCCCCTGACAATATCCTACTTAAGTTTTGTGTCTGTTACCCAAGAAGGAAGTATGGCTTTTTCCTTCCTTAGTCAATCCAAGGGAGATTCTAAAGATATGTCTCCTGCCTGCTCCCACTGCTCCATGTTCCTTGTGAACATCTGCTGGTTGGAAAGCAATGGTGAATCACGTAAATGGTATAAAATGACAAATTCGCAGCAAGTATAACAACTTTTAAATGTGGCATAATTTTAAGAATTTATTGAAAATACATACTCTTGACAGCCTCAGCCTTCAACAATCTTTCGCTTCCACTGACACCCTAGGTCACTTAGCATCTGTACCATGTTGTTCAATGCTTAATTATTCTTTCTTTTACTGTTTTTTCCTTACAAAATCCTGTTAAATTTTGCTTCCTCGACTAGATTGTAAGTTCTTTGAGGACAAGAACCAGTCTTATGCCTGATACATAGTAAACAGTAAGTAAGTCATAAATGGATGGCATAATATATAGGTATGAAAAACAAATGTTTGTCAACCTTCTGTGTTAAAACTACTGGGTTTTATGCTGGCCCTTCTGGTCTAGGTGTATAGCATGGATGTCATTTCTCAACACAGTGACTGCATTTTAAAGCATTTATTTACTACACAAAGTCCCTTCTGGGCCATGGGTTTCAGGCTAATTTGTCCACCTTTCTTGTGGACATGACCTATATTTCAAGGGGATTTAAAAGAGAAATCTTT
This sequence comes from Tonatia bakeri, assembly GCA_004024845.1. Classification (NCBI taxonomy): domain Eukaryota; kingdom Metazoa; phylum Chordata; class Mammalia; order Chiroptera; family Phyllostomidae; genus Tonatia; species Tonatia bakeri. The sequence goes on from PVIA01009565.1 coordinate 8,899, forward strand.
AGATGATTTTAAGTGGAGTTACAAGCCAAGTGGCATTTCTGCTTTTTAATACTGGTTTTTCATAGGGCAGAAACGGGACTAGTAAAAGCACATGTTGATTAGCACAGAGACTAGAAGGCTCTAGCACCCCCTTTTCCTCCTTTTTTCTAATCCCTAAAGTTTGGTTAAAAGCCATTTCTTTATGTTAGTTTGCACAGAAGTTATGGGAGTCTGGTGTACCTTGAGAAGGGAAGTAATTCACCACTGAAAGTTTTGTTGGCTGTAATAAAACCTAATGAGAAAATGAGATGCAAAGCGTCTCCGTTCAGAGTTCATCTGAATTACAAGGTTTTAGTCCAGGAGAAATATTGAGAATTACTTTTTTTAAGTTCCACTTTCTCTTTTGGAAAGCTCTAACAATAATGCCCTCAGGGCAACCTGGGTTTACTCAACACATGTTTCTACCTCCGCCCTACTTTTTAAATAAAACCCTTGAGTGCTGAGACATTTTTTCCTTCACAGAAATACTAAGTGAGTAAAAGATCAAGAAATTATGAACAAGCCTCTGTATACTTCATTTCATTTAAAGCTACTCTGGGTAGGAGACAGAGCCAGGGGATCAGTTTTGGTATTTAGGAGTCAAAAAAATATGTTGGCAAATACTGCCCCTTTTGAAAAATCTTTCAAGAAATTTCTTTGAATATATCAATAATATTATAAAGTATGTTATAGGTAAATTTTTTTTTGAGAAAAAATGTTACTCTAACAACACATAACCAGATCCAACCTATCCTTAAATGGACTTTCCCATTCATTAATTAGAAGTGTGAGTGATGATGATTAACAAGTAGATGCTGTAATATAGCACAGAACAGTCAAATTTCAGCATTCAAGATAAGGGAATTCTGGAATTTGAGGAAGTAAATGGATTAGCGCACTTTTTAACGTTTATTGAATATTTGCCACTTTTGTTTTTAATTTCATGAGGGATCTTGCCATTTCTTGAATCATATTGCTCTTTAGAATCATTGTAAAGAATGTCAATTCTCTGTCCAGAAGTTGGAAATTGTAGAATGTTACCACAGAGGACGGGACCAGGTTTAACCTCAGTGGAAGTATTAGAAATAGTGAGACTAGAAGTAGTGCTTGTGAAAAATTAGTTTTCACTTTGTCTTAAAATTCTTTCCTTCTTGGGTTTGAATATTTATACAAATCTGCAGTGAACTCTGGTTAGTTGGATTTTTAACTGACTGGGTTTATTTTAAGCCTGTATGAAGCCTGAAAAACCCAAATAAAAGTGAACTATAATTAATTTTTATTTCATTCATTCATTCATTCAACAAACCATAAGCAAGTACTGTGCTCCATGTACCGAATAGCAGTCCCTTTCCTCAAGGAGCCCACAAACACATCGCTATGCAGTGTGCTATGGGAGGGCCCCACGGAAAGTTGTGGCGCTCTGTGCTGAGGCCTGTGCACCAGGTCCCCTTCGAGACTGAGAGCTCCCGAAGGAACTGTGCCTGGCTCAGCCCTGTATGCACAGAAGACCCCAAACACCAAAGTAAAGAGCTTGAACTCTGTTCCTAGGCAAGAGGGAGCCACAGGATTTAAGCACAGAAGTCTTTTTACTTGTAGGTTGATGTGAATCAACTCTTTAAGTGAATAAGACTTGAGTTAGGGAGCCAAGGGAGAGGAGGAGTATTTGCACATTGGGACAGTTTATTTATTAAAAAAATAATGAATTCCATTGGGACACACAGACATCTCACAATATTGAGGCCCTTCAAGGGGTAGGCTGGCGTGAAGTCAAGATTGCTTCCATTACATGCACTGTGTGCTCACCAGGGCACTTGACTGGCCCAGTTCATTCATTGTAGTGACCAGCCTGTTCCCCTAGCACCTTCTAGCATGTGACTGCTGGTGAAATTTAAGAGGCAGTCTGAGCAAGGGCAGGGACCTGGGAAACCCCAACATAAAGGGGAAGAAGATGAGGAACCCCTAAACAGATCTGCAAATGGTGAGAAGTTATGCTAACCATTTTATCACCAGTTAGCTCAGAGTTGGACATAATGGGGGTTTAAAGAAATGTAAACACATTTTCTCTATATTAAAACTAAAAGGGTCTCTTTTTTAATGAAGGTGTTATTGGTATTAATTACGAGTCACATTGGGAAATGACATTTTCCACAGTTACTCAATTAACATGAGCCAATACTCTGAAGGAGCTGAATTTTGGGTTAATTGGGAAAGATTGTGTAGGTTAATTAGAGTTAAAGCCTTCAGCAGGGTGCTAGCAACAGTAACAGTCAACATTTTTATAAGGCTTGATAGTTTTACAAGCAATTTCACACATATTACCTAATTTAAACTTCGTGGCATGCTTTGAGGTACATGGCGCTTTCCGGGGATTCAGTCACTTGCCCAGGATTCCAGGCAGCGAGTCACAAGCATTCTTTACACTTTTTGGAACTTTGGTTTCTCATCATTTTCCAAAAGAAGTCCTGGTAGCTTTTATTAAAGACAAATAGAAAAGAAAGTAAAGAACATTAAAAGGAAGGTCCTCCATCAGTTATTTCTTCTGGGAAGTCAGTTCTAAACTCCTTCTCCTCAAATCTGTGACAGGTCGACTGCCCCTCCTGTGGGCTCCCAAGGCTCCCTGGACTTACATTTCTAGAGCTCCCGCCCTGCTCTGAAAGTCTCCCTTCCCAGGCTGTGGGGTCTCTGAGAGCAGAGCCTGTGTTTGTAACGACTGCATACTCAGTTACCAACACTCGGTAAAGGGTCGCTGCATGAATGAATGAACACAACACAATCCCAACTATGAGAATTCATCAATCCCTCTCCAATCCTAGGACTTGGAGAAAGGATCTCAATGACATCGAACTTTTAAAAGGTGGGGGAGGAAGCCAAGGGATTCCCTTTCCAATCATTACAATGTAAAATAGATACAAGTGAGGCTGCTCTAATGGAATGGGAGGAAGGTGGCCATCACAGCCACAGGTGAGGCCCCTGAGGCTCTTCATCAGTTCGGGAATTCAACTCATCACCCCTGAAAACAAGGATGAATGAGGAAGTCAGGTCATCTTGTGCTGATTCCTCAGTGCCAGGTCCAGGTGGAGAGCTTGGGTTTTCTATCACTAAACCACATATTCCTCCCTCTCCATTTTGAATGGTATCTGTGAAATAAGGTTAGATTAGATAATTTCTCTCAAGCCACTTTCCTTATTAACATACTATGGTTCTAAATCACGTTATGCCAACAATGGGCTTGCCCTATTCACTTTGGTCTATCTAGTTAAAGTCACAAATTTTTATATGCACTCAATGACTAACAGCTTCTCATTAAATTTCTCTGCTGCAAATTAAACATGAACATATAAACAGTCACCAGAGGAAGCTTATTGAAGGGCCCTGGTTTTATGAAGCCCAGCGATGGTATGAATCTTTTGTCAGCGTTTGCTCGTATAGAATCATAATTACAGCAATCATGACAGATACACATCTTTTGTGAGGAAAAAAAGTAATTATAATTTAAAAGCACACAGCTCAAAGTTGCCATCACAAAAACGACCATTATAGCAACTATTTCGCATTTGGACATTTTTTTGGCAGGAGGTCTAGGCATTGTTTATTGTGAGTCAGAAACAGGCACTGAGAAAATATGCAAATTTTTAAGCAAGAGAAAATGCAGCTTTGAGTTAAGAAAACAGGGTGAATGGCAGAAACTGTCTAGGCGTTGAACACAAATCAACCCTCATGGCTGAAATAAGTTTTGGTCATTGGATGCTATTATAGTCATCTAGGGAAAGGCCAGAATAAAGTTATTTTGTGCTTTAAAACATACATTCAAGATTTGTGTTGTGCCGCTCCGTTAATGTTCATTTTCTGCTAATGTGTTTATGGATTGATTCTAAGTAGAAAGACCGGGGAAAAGAGCCTCCAGAACCCTATTGATCCCATTTTCCTTGGCCAGGCAAAAGAACTGCTGTCAGGTGGTGAAGCAGGTCGCGTCTGGGCCGCAGAAGAGTCACAGGCAAGCCTTCTTCCTCATCAACCTGCCTGCCCACGCAAGATCACACCTGCTCAAGTGAAGTTCACTCAGGGCGGCCAGTTCATTCCTGTCAACAGGACTCAGTTGAAAAAGCATGTTTCTATTAGTAAGTCTGGTAAGTTCTTCAAAAATTGCTTAACATTGCTTAAAATTGCTAAAAATTGCTTTCACCTGTTGATACAGGTGAAAGTAGGGGAGGTAATATGGCATTGAAGGAAAATACACTGAGACTGGGTTGTGTAAGTTTGGGTAAATATTGTGGTCCTCCCCTCTAAATGAAAGGTGAAATAAAAACTGAGTTTCAAACTGGTTTTAACCCTTTGTTCAAATAAAATCTCGTGATGAAATGAGCAGCAGTGGCACGTCAAAGACAAGCCTGGGCTAGGGAGGCCTGCGCCACCAGACTCGCCCTTCCTCTGGCATCCCTTCCCTGTCCCTCTTCCTTGGTCCCACTGCTGGCATCTGAACTTCCTTTTGGAGCCAGTTCCCAGGGCAAGATAGGGAAACGACCAGATCAGATAACTCACAAGTTCTCAGATTCTAAGAATCACATTCTCATAAGCTAGAATAACCTCTAAGGAAAAGACAAAAGGCATAAAGTAAACTCTAAGAACCCCACACAGTACAGGGGAGGCCTCAGTGAGTCTTATAGAAGTCACTTCTTTTAGAAAATTCAATCACAGGTCGTCTGCACTTCAGGTCTCAGCCCTAGGCCTGGGGTGCGGGGATGGTGGTGGTGATAAAACAGACAGGACTGAGAGACCAGCCATATTTTATATGACCTTGTGACCCATTTAAGCCCCATGAGAGGTATGGGCAATGAACAGGCCCACTTAGTGGTTTGCCCAAAGTCAAACAAGTGAATGTTAAAGTCAAGACCAGAGCCCAGTGTTCTCTCCAGCCCCAATCATTTTGGGAGAAACATATTGTCCTATAATACCAGTGATGTTGAGTGAAAGCCTGGTATGATTTGATTCACTTACAAGACTGATGTTTCAGGACTGCAAAGCTGTGTTGTCCAATATGGTAGCCACTAGCCACATGTAGCTATTAAGCATCTGAATGTGCCTAGTCCAAATGAAGATGTGCCATAAGTATCAAGTACATAGGATTGTGAAAACTTAATCCAAAAAAAATGTAAAGTATCTCATGAATAATTATTTATATTGATTATATGTTATAATGATAATATTTCAGATATTGGGTTAAATAAAATATATTACTAAAATATAATAAATTCCATCTGTTCTTTTTACTTCTTTTAATGGGACTAATAGAAAATTTTAAGTTATGTGGGTGACTCATATTTCTACTAGATAGCATTACCTTATAGTGATTACTCTTTCTAGAGGTCTTTGCTCTTTCTAGGTGAATGCTTGGAATTGGCAGAGCTAGCAAAATCCCCTCTCCAGCTAATTCTCTCCTAATTTATTTAAATAGATTAACATGTGGTGAGAATATTTTGGAGGCTGAATGCTAATAGTAGCAGTAATAATAATAAAAATGGCTACCATTTATTAAGTCTTTTCTCTGTGCCAGGCCTGTGCCAAGTGTGTTACATTTGCTTCATTTACTTGTTACAACAACCGCATCATTACTAAGTTTTATTATTCCCACTTTACCAACGAAGGAACTGAGGTTCTGAGCAACCAGCCAAGGTCACAAGCTGGTTAAGTGGTTGGACCAGGATTCCATTTCAGGCCACTTGCATGGAAAGCTCAGGCACTTGAGTGCCACACAGTCCTGCTTACCTGGAAGTCACACGCCCAGTGAAAAACCACCCTCAGAATTCTACAAACTCTCACAGGTTTGAAGGCACCAGAGGGGAGGTAGGATACACAGAGAGGGACCAAATGCTGGTAGTCTTTAAGGATCTCACAATACAGTAGGGAAAACGTATGTGAAATATATAACAAAATAAAACCTGGTGAAAGATTAAAAAAAGAAACTCTCTAGACAGTGAGGAGAAAGATTCATTGCAGTTGTTGGGAGAAACGTAGGGTTTCACGGAAGCGGCAGCATTTCAGAAGAAGCTTTGAAAATGAGGGAGTTTTTCCATAGTTAAAAATGGCGAGGGAGAGTCACTGCAGGCGGAGTCACCAGCGGGAGCCCAGACGCAGAGGTGTGTGAGGGGCCAGCAGGGACTCCAGGTAGGCTGTGAATATTTGGCAAAGGTGGGAGAAAAGACCAAAGGGATGCAGCATACGAGGTTTGGGACAAGCAGAGAAGTTGGAAACAGCATTTCTTAGGTAGGAAAAAGTCTTTAGGTGGGACTTGCAACATGAACAGAGAGGCCTTATCTTAATGTATGTTGTGGAACACTCCATCTGTTTTCTAGAATCTGTGATAACAAGCAATAACACCAACCACAATCAAATCAGCCCCTGAAACCTTCCAAGGGCTACCCAATTTTCATGGACCAAAAGGAATACATCCAAATGTCACGAAGACATCAGAGAAGCAATCCCCTGGTGGCCTCATTCTTCCATATTCCAGCACCTGTATTAGCAGAAACAAACAGAATGCCTTCTTACCCTTCCTACCCCCACCTCAATCCACACTCTGGTCAAAAAACCTAGTTTCCTTCTATTCCATCAGAGGAAGATCTGTTTCAAGGGCAATAGATTTGATAGCAGAATTCAAGAGTTAAAGATTTTAGCCTCAGTTGATAGGCTTAAGTGATTAATGTATGCATAAAGCCCTTTTTCCGGGAATTGGAATGCATGTCTTACGTGACTCCAGGAGGTCAACCAGAAATTCAACCTTCATGCCCCGGGGGGTCTGCAAGTGATAGAGCCGTATCTGAGCCATTGTGTCCAGGAAGGGAAATCCTCCACACAGATAAAGAATTGTTGGTCAATAGATAAGGAAATACTAGGAATATTAGGAATATCACTGCCTGGATAGCAACTCTTATCCAATTGAACTTTTTTCCAAACCTCTTACCTACCCTTTCTTCAGTGTGAAATGAGATGTTACACTGGTTTTTGAAGGTACATAACCACCATCTTCTCAGATCGCTGGCATCTGAATAAAGCACCCATGAAGATTCAATCCTTGTCTCTGCTTATTAATTCTGGTAGTGACAGGCAGCATGAATGCAGACTTTTCTGGTTTCAGACTCACTAAGGGAGAGGCAGGATAATAAAAAGCCAGGAAAATTCCTTTGCAAGTAGAATAGGGGAACGCAACGGACAGCTGAACACAGTGGCCGAACAATTTATAGCCAGGTGCAGATCGTTACCAGGGCTGAAGGCCCCCAGTGCCTGGCAGGGGGCTAAACTGGGAAAACAAGGACCTCACCCCCAGGATAACCTTTCCTCCCCTGGCCTTTCCCCCCTAGAGATAACATCTAGGCCTCAGTTGTATTTTAGCTCCAGGCCCAGAAAAGCAGCAAAACCAGGCAGGGGCAGGGGAGGGGAGGCCCAGAACCAATTGCAATAACTAAAGTCACTCTGCCCTGTCACTGCCCAATCAGTGGAGACCACGATCTGAAAGGGCCACCCTGGAGAACTGATGAATATCCCCCTGAACCCTCCCCTGAGACCTCTCCAAAGATTCCTGCCCCTAAGGAAGAGAGAAGAGCCCCTCGACAAAGGAACTTTGCAAGTGTGCTCTCCCTCTGGGGAGCAGCCGGCATCATCCCCTTTCCTTTCTTCTCCCTGCTCCCTCCCACCCCCACCTTGGTCCCCTTTTTCATGGGCACACATCTCCTAAACTCTAAGGCAGTGGGCAGCTGGCAACTTATCCCAAGCTTCTTCTCTGAACCCGTCCTGGAGGACCCTTTTCTCTGACTTCCCAGTGAGCAAGGCAGCCAGGCCTAGGCTCTCCTGTTACTTCTTCTATACTAAGCCTTTCTTGCCATTCTCAGCCAACCTGTTCTCTCCCATGAGGACATACTAGTAAAATTCTTACCCACTTTTATCTCGATCTGTAATTCTTGACTGCATCAGTGAGAACAGAGCTCCGGTAACAATAACAAGTGCTAACATTCATGTGGCAGGTAGAAAAGATTAGAAAATGCAGCTTTCACCAGGTATAAGAGAGAGTGAATGCTTAAAAAAATATTTATATACTTTTAGAGAGAGGAGAAGGGAGGAAGAAAGAGAGGGAGAGAAACATCAGTGTGTGAGAGATGCACTGATGAGTTGCTTCTTGCGCGCCCCAGACTGGGGACCTGGGCTGCAACCCTGGCATGTGCCCTGACTGGAAATCAAACCTGCAACCTTTCAATTTGCAGGGCAGTGCTCAATCCACTGAGCCATGCCAGCTAGGGTGAGAGTGAATATTTTTCATTAGATAATCTGCTGGATTAGCAGCTCTGGCTGGGTTGCTCCGTTGGTTAGAGCACATCCTGATGCACCAAGGGAGTGGGTTTGATCCCCAGTCAGTGCACATGCAAGATTCAACTAATGAATGCATAAATAAATGGGACAAAACACAAAATAATAATGAGTAAATAAAATAAAAGGGTAACTCTGGCTGCTGCATAAAGGATGTTCGCAGGGTGAAAGATTAGGAGGTTCCTGAAAAAGCAGCAATGAAAGACAGCAATGGCCTGGGTTAAGGTGACTAACCAAAGAGGTGGTGAGAAGTGGGATAGAGTTTGAAAGACAACTGTCAGGATTTTATCAAAATTGGAGAAAGGGTAGGGAAGAAAGAGAATAGTGAAAGATAAAAGTAAGATTTTAGGCTGGAGGGCCTGGAGAATAGAGCTTAACCAAAATGGGGTGCAGAGCCAAAGGTTCAGGGTAGAGGTTGGTGAATGAGGAGTTCTATTTTGGACCTTCTCAGGTCACCAAATGGAGGTGGCAGGGGCATTCAAGGAAAGTGTGACAGAGTGCAGCCAAGAGGGGGGCCCCTAAATGGGGATTTGTAATGAATTCAGGGTGTTCAGGAAATATTAGAGGAAAATATATATATGATGTCCTCACCCCCACCAGTTTGAGCTGGGGGATAGGAGGCAGGGAGCAGGGCCATTGAGAGCTATTTTGCATAGCAACAGCTTTGCAGCTAATCTCTGGCATGGTCATTTAACATATCTATAGCCTTTAACTGGTTTCATAGATATGTTAAGTAGCTGTGGCCCAGCTTTGAGCCAGGGGGATGGAAGTGACTTCCATCCAAGATGTAACTGGGAAGCAATTCCCCCTGGTTACAGCGCCTGCATGAGAGCTTGGAGATGGTTGGCCCCATACCACAGAGACATACCTGCCCGGACTTACTATGGCAGCCCAGTGAAGCTGGACGAATTAGGGCATGCTGGCAGGTGTAACTGATTGTGGGAGGAGTTGGAAATGGGGCGACAGAGGAAGATTGGCATGGGGATTTAAACCCATGTGCAGCAGCCACACCAGGTCAGGACTACGCAGCTTGGGAGAAAGTTGGGACCACGCAGCTCTAGGGTGCTCCCTTTTGTTATGTGGCCTAGGCAGCAGGAGAGACATAGCCTTGGGTTAAAGGGGTGAAAGGACTCTTGCTGGTGGATCATGAGAAGGTGCCACATGGCTTTGGATTAACTGGAGATCATGGTGGCGACACAGCTGATGGTACTGGGAGCCTGAATCACGGCGCGTGCCGAGGGAATTCGTGAGAATGCATAAAATAAAGACAGAAGATTCATCATGGAAATGGAATGGAACAACTAAAATTTAGAGTCGCGGTTGTTTTGTTGAACATTGTACGTGCTAATACACTGTTGCAGAGGGTTCTGTGACATTATTACAAAATTGGAATGATATCTAATGGAATCTCTATTATTCTGCCCCATATTTTAGCCACATTTTTATAGCTGTTTATCAGCTCCAAAAGGACAGCAAGGTCTTTTTGCCCAATAAATTGTAGGACTGTACTTGTAATTTACTGATTGGGGAAGAGCAGGAACAGATTTTCGTAGGGTGTGGTCAGGACAGAAAGTCAAAACTTGAGATAATCAAGTAAAGCTGTGAAATAGCCTGTTAGATATAAGAGAAGAAATTCAGGAAAGAGGTCTGGGTTGAGATTAGATTTAGTGCTATCAACATCTAGATAGTGTTTAAAGCTGTTGTAAAGCTTAATATTAATGACAGGGATGTCCTCATAACAGGGCGTGAGTGTAGCCGGAGCGCATTTAATTAAGGATAGACAGCTGGCAAGGACGGGGCCTGGGAGCTCTCCAGCACCTCCAGGCAGAGAAGATTGGAGGAACTGGAGGGAGGCAGTGAGGTTAGGGAGGAAAAGCCTAATGTGTCTAATATGTGTTGTCTAATGTGTTGTAAGACTTAATGTAAGTCTAATGTGTTGCCTAATGTGTCAAATTATTTTAAACATGGCAAGGACTTCAAATATCAAGCAGCCACAGATTCTTTTTAGACTTAGCACAAGCATAGAGTTCCATAGGTTTAATTTATATCATCTCTGACTTTAATTCTAAACCTTCCAGGACCATGTATACTTGTCTACTAAGAAAATCATTATGTCGTCCAGATAACTTGGGGGATGCTTTCCCACAGGAATATATTGGAGTTATGTTTCCAGCTCTACATTTCTGGCTAATCAGCGCTGCACATGGACCAGAGATTTTGGCTGGACGTGACATGGAAGTTACAGACAGCGAGGCCTGGCTTCTCAACCCCTGACTGCCGTACTGAGATGCTTCTTCGAGTCTCTGTGTCATGAATTTGAAAAGTAGAAGGCAGGGTGGTCATATAACTTGACTCCCAGATGTTGAGTTTTTTTGTTTTTTTTAGATTTTACTTATTTATTTTTAGAGAGTGGGGAAGGGAGGGAAAAAGAGAGGGAAAGAAACATCAATCAATGTGTGGGTACCTCTCACGTGCCAACACCCCCCACAACTGGGGACCTGGCCTGCAACCCAGGCATGTGCCCTGCCTGGGAATTGAACCAGTGGCCTTTGGTTCACAGGCCGGTGCTCAACCCATTGAGCCACACCAGCCAGGGCTGGGTTGCTTTCTTTTTTTTTAAACCTAACATTCAAATCAGGTTGGACTCTTTAAGCAACCATAGGACAGCTACAGCATTTGATTGGACTTTGCATGCCCTTATCTTTTGAGGTTCTCTCAAGACATTTCCTTGGAATTCTGAAGCTCAGGTTGAAGAAACTCCCTAAAGAAACTTCTGGGGAGAGCACCCAGGGGTCTGTGAACTTAGGTGGGACAAAACATCACAATGCTGTTTTCATTAACTTTTAATCAAAATTCAGTAATTTCTTCAGTTATGAACGTAGGCCATAAACCACATCAGTATTTGCAGTTTGTGGACCTTGCCACCAATAAAAGACACAGATAGTGTATCACCTTCCAATTGTTTCAGATATCTCAGAATGTTATCTATGACCCTCGTTACTGTAAAATCGCGGTAATTATTAGACCTGTATCTTTTTATTGCCCTAGTAAAGAAGCACACATGTAATCATATTTCAATATAATTGGTTCCCTTTGTTATCCACTGTGTTTTCTTTTATATACTTATATGTTAAATTTTATTCTGAAATGAGCCCTCATTAGACTGCCAAAAGGAAAAATGGTGCGGAAAGGTGGAGAACCTCTGCCATCTCTTGGTTTCTTTCCATATACTTCCCTTCTTGGCACCACCTAACTCTCCCAGGTAGGGCAACGATATTCTACTGGGTATCTTGATGCTTTAGTCAATGACACAATCTTTGTTCATGGTGTCTTTTTCCAGCTGAGAGTTTAAATCATAGGTAGTGAAGTCTGCTATTATTACTTTTTTTCTCCACAGTTTCTGTGTTTGAGTATTTCTTGAAAAGACCTTCCCCTGGTTGAAGGTATAAAAGTACTATATTCTCCAATGCTTTCTTTGTGGATGAACAGGGCCACATATACTAACCCTGATGAGCTCAGAGGAGGCCTGCATGGAGGCTTTACAAACTCGGAAATTGAATGTAACCACACAGGATGGTCTGAACATTTTCTGTTACCAGGGGTAGCTACATATTAGTAGAAGAAAATGGAGCAACCCTGGCTAAGTTAAATTAGGTTGGAAGCTACAGCTTCATACCATTCAGGGGATAGCAGTCTTGTCCTGCCAAGGGGACTAACACCCCTCTGTTGTCCCTCCTTCCATAGGGAGGAAGGATCAGTTTTCCAGTCTCCCCGGGGCATAACTGGTCCACCTGCCCAGACTATGGGGGGAATGAGGAGGTAGTCCCTTTGCTGGGCACATGCCCAGTAAAAGTCAAGACAGCTTAGTTGGAGATCCTTCTACTTTGAGGCAGGTGCAGTAGGAGCTAAGATGGCAACCATAAAGGGGAGTTGTCTTGTCTGGGGAAAAGACTGGATTGGTTGGGGGAGGGCCCAGCACAAGCCTGCCAAGGACTGGAAAAGAGAGAGGTTGGTTTGAAAGCCTGAAGTAATATAATCAAAGCTTAACAAAGTCCCCTCTCTTGGTAACACGTGTTCGTTCACCATTCATTCATGTGATCTCCCTCTGTAGCAGCCACGTGGCCCTAGCACCAGCAGGGGCCCAAGCCTGGGCTCCGAGCGGGGCCTGGGTACAGAAGAGCACTGCTCGGAACAGAGACTGAGCTAACTGGATGGAGACAGAAGCTGAGCTGGACTAAGCTTTGGCATGCTGAGCTGGGGGCACAGAATCTCTGGACCCTGGCCCTTCTGGGCTGGGGGAAGACAAGGCTGGACTTATTCCACAGAAGGACAGTGCTGAATCACCTGGCCGTGGAAGTCTGAGACACAGACCCCAGGCACCTGAGGGTGGTCCTTTGTGTTTGCTGCAGCTTCAATGAGCCTTGCGACCACACTTCATCCTCCCATGTGCAGGTCTCTGGAAATGCTTTTCTTGTGACTCTGTGGAAGGACGTCATGTCCAGTGGCAATGTAATGGAACAGGTCATGGTGGGTAGTCCTGTCCTGGGCCTGTAGTTTCTTGACAAAGGTCAATCTGTACTTTAACTGAGACTGCCTATTGTCTTTTTGCATCTACGATATCATAGCTTTGGAATGTCAGGGTAATTTCCTTTTTCCAGACTCCTCAGAGCACAGTCTGCCACCGGAACAGGAGACCACCAAGCCCTTCATTGTTGTTGTTATCATGTTAGCTGTTAACTATACTGTACCCCTTTGTAAGAGAAGCATGTGTCTATTTGCTTTACTTTTTACCCACTCCCAGAAATTCCCCCCTTTTTTTTTGCTTTCTCCCACCTCCCTAATCTGTCACTAATGAACTTTATGTAACCCCCTTACGCCTCCTGCTGTGACTGCGATGTATAAAATAAGGTGCAAAACTGCCATTCTCTGGAGCCTGTTCTCAATCCATTGAGATTTTGCTTCCCGGCAATTATCAATTTGGTTCAAGTAAACCCATAAAAATTCTTTCGTGTTTGGAGGTTTCTTACATTGACATCTTCCAACATTTCTTATAGTGTTTTGTTTTTGTTTTTCATCTAACACTTTAGTCCAGTTGGAATTTGTTTTCATGACTGCTATGATGTAAGGATCTAACTTTAAACTGATCTCCTAAAATGGTAGCCAAATATTCCAACACCGCCTATTAATGGTCAATGTTTTCCTCATTTACCATATTTTTAAAGCAGCTCTACTGAAGTATAATTGACATACAATAAACTTCATACTGAAATTGTGCAAACTGATAAGTTTTGACATCTGCACACACCCTTGGAACCACCACCACAATCAAGATGGTGAACTATTTTTTAATTTTTTTAATAGCTTACATTGTATTTATCTTTGGAGTAGTGAATACACTCACGTGATTCACAGTGTAAAGACACAGCCCTGGATGGTGTGGCTCGGTTGGTTGGAGCGTTGTCTTGTAAACCGAAAGGCTGCAGGTTCCATTCCTGGTCTCGACACACGCCTGGGTTGTGAGCTCAGCCCCCATCAGGGCTTGTATGAGAGGCAACTGACAGACGTTTCTCTCTCTATTGATGTTTCTCTTGCCGTCTCTCTCTCCCTTCCTTTGCCCCTCTCTAAAATCAATAAGCATGTCTTCTGGTGAGGAAAAAAAATCAATTTAAAGACAGAAAGCTGCTAAAATATGGTAAATAAAAAGTTTAGTATTCAAAAATAGAAACATTTAGGTATATATAAACAAATATGTGTTCTATACAGACACACATACAAAATAGTATATAATACACATTGTTTTTCACCTTCCTGTTCTTCCCTAGTATATTTTTGACATTATTTCATATCTGTATTTAGAAGGTTCCTTATTCTCTTTTATTCATGTTTAGAATTCTATTGTATGGATAGAGTCAACAAATATTTATTGAAATACCATGTGTGGAGCACTTCTCTAAGCTATGATACATCAGTGACCAAGACAAACAAAATTCCTTTCCACACAGGGCTTGTGTTTTATTGAGATTTATTGTAATTTATTTAATCAGTTCCCTAATAATGAATATTTCGATGGTTTTCAATCTTTTGCTCTTATAACAGTGCTGTAGTGAATACCTTATGTATTTTGCACACAACCAAACACACTGGTAGAATACGATCCGGAAGAGAAGTTTCTGGGTCAAAGGACACTCACATTTATAACCGATATGGTCCAATTATTCTCGTAGAGAATGTGTCGCTTTATGCTCCGGCCCGTGAAACGTGGGTAGTGCTGGTTTCTCCACACTGTTCGATGCAGGTTTTTAATTTTTGCCAAGTTCATAGGCAAAACCAAACCAAACCAAACCCAAGCCACTGTAGAGTTATTTATATGTTTCTTCTGATGAATGATACTGGGCATCTTTTCCTATCTTTATGAGCCATTTGTATTTCATATTATTTGATTGTTTACCTACTGAATTGTTAGGTTTTGTTGTTGTTGTTTTTGTTGAATGGAATTAAAATTTTGCCACCCTGAAGCTGCCTGTGGGGATATTGATTTTAAGCTATTTGTTCAGAAACAAAACTCAGAAAGAGACTTTGACCCCGCCCCATTTCCTGCCCAAGAGGTTTAGACAGAGAAACCTGCTTCACCAAAGGGGGGTAGGATTGAGGGGAGGAGGTGAGGGTAGGTGGGGCAGGGGAAAGTGGTGGTGGGAAAATGGAGGCAATTGTATTTGAACATTAATTTAAAAAATGACAAAAAAAAAACAACAACCCCTGCTTCAGGAGGGAGAATTTAGGATGCTGCCTGCCTTAGCCTCACTTGAATTAAATATGGTAAATAGAAGTCTTCAGGCCGGGGCCTGTTGGCTAGGTACCCAGTCCCAGTGTCGATGAGTCACCTAGCAAGAATTTTCCTGCCATGCTCGGTCCCCTCTTCCTCAACTACCTGTAAATTGTCCATTCTTACTTCTGAAATTGAATACCTCACTCCCACCTTTTCTCCTCTGTCCCAAACACCTTATATACCCAGTGTTACCTCACTGTCTTTGGAATTTTCATGCTTATGTGAATTCCCCGTGTGCATGTATTAAAACCTTGATTTTATCTTGTTAATCTGTCTCTGTCAATTTGATGATTAGCCCAGCCAGAAGAACTCAGAATGTGGGAGGAAGAGAACTAATATTATTTTAGCCCTCACACTTTTATAGAGTGGATATATTAGAGAATTTTGACCTTTATTTTGTGATTTAAATTTCTAATATTTCCGCCACTTTGTCATTTCTCTTTTGGTTTTGGTTATGAAAGATTTTGCTACACATAAATATTGATATTTATTTAATTGAAATGATCAATATTTTTGTGGTTTCTGGGAAATTCTAGGTATTTAGAAAAATTTTCTGCTACAGGATAATAAAATAGACTACAATGATTTCTTCCTGAATTTTTATTATTTTACTCCTTGAATTTAAAAATGTAATCTATTTGGAGTTATCTGTCCATAAAGTAAGGGCCCAACTTATTTTTTCCCTTCAGCTGCCCCAATACAACTTGTTAAGCAACCTTTCTTTTCTAAATTTAATTTAAATGCCACTTTTTATAACTATCCAATTTCCACATATATTTAGGTCTATTTCTTGACTTTCCACTCTAATCTACTGATCTATCCACATAATCAATATGCCAATATCATAATGATGCAGATTCCTGAGACCAGGCAAGGCGATCCCCAACATCATAATTTAAATTATTATAGCTTTATAATATAAAGTCCTTTTTCTTTTTAGTTTTATTATAATGACTTAAAGTGATCAATTATAGTGCAATTTAAAATGAGGACATGGTCCTGTCTGATGTGGCTTAGTGGGTTGAATGCTGGTCTGCAAACCAAAAGGTCACTGGTTCAATTCCCGATCAGAACACATGCCTGGGCTACAGGCCAGGTTCCCAGTTGGGAGCATGAGAGAGGCAACTGATTGATGTTTCTCTCACTCATCAATTGTTTCTCTTCTTCTCTTTCTCTCTCCCTTCCCACCATCCACCCCCCAAAAAGAAATAAAATCTTAAAAAAAATTGAGGACATGGTTATTTGTGATTATAGTGGAAATCAACATGAAACCATGATTGCCACACCTAATGGCAGAGAACATGACACCCTTTTTTTTAAGACCTTCTTTAATTACTCTTGTTTTTTCAATTGTCTTGGCTATTCTTGCTTGATTATTTTTCCACATGTACCTATACCAAATCAACTTATACATTACAATATCTCATTAAATCCCAATATTTTATTGGGATTTTTCCAATATACAATGTATCACTTCTTTTCTGTGTCCAGGTTCTGAAGAAATTGGGAAAAAAATCTAAAGAATTAGGCATATGAGAAATCCAAATGTAAACTTTGGTAGAGAACAAGGTTGAGTCAGATAGCTAAGAATGACCTTCAAACGGGCTTATGAGCTGACACTCAGATTTCAGCAGATACCCTGAGCCCCCCTGCCTCCTCCCTGAGTCACATACAACCTTGGCCTGGGGACAGCCTCTTGACGTGGGAGCTTTCAGGTAAGACTTCTGGAATCAGGGCTCCTCCTGGCCCACTCACTTCCGAGAACAAGGAAAAATGGAGTCAGTAAGGTCTGCTTTATGTTTCCCAAATTTGCCAAAGAAGGAGGAGGAAGAGGAAGAGGAAGAGTGAGTGAGGGGTTGGAAAGAGCCCTTGAAAGTTATTTTTCATAGGAAAGGAAACAGTTTTTCCCTTCTGGCAGCTTAATGCTGATGGGAGTAAATTATTTCATTTTCTAAGATGAGAAACATAATACCCAGAGATATTAAGAAGAGACATCTTCTACCTCAGTTCATTACACACGCAAAGCCTGTGTTGCCTTCAACAAATTTCCACATTAATTATGGTGGTATAGTCTCTCAGCCCAACGTAAACTTGAGAGAATTCATGAAGATACATTTCTCCACTGACTTTTTTTCTTCATCGAAATGATTTACAAATGTCTGAATACAATCTCACAGGCGAATAATCCTCAGTCCAAACTTCAGCCACTTCCCATTAGAATTCGGACATCAAGTTCAACTTTTTCCATGGTGCTAATTTCAAGACAGCAGCATCTATCTTTCTGGGCATCTATCACACAGCTCAATTCTTCCGACCCTCCGACGTCAGATCAATTAACCCCCAAACGATACCAGCTTGCATGCATGGTTCCCTCTACGCAGTGTGTTTTTCACGCCCTTGATGGTATCTGTGGGATTATGGCTGTGGACCCTAAAACTGGTGTGGGGAGAGACCCAGCATCCTCTCTCATTCTTTGAACTTGAAGCCAGGGCCAGTCATCTATCCTTTATCCATTCTGCTCCTATCCAGTGAGATCTGGCTGCACTAAAACTGCCCACCAGTCGGTCAAACATGCCTCTTCAATAATCATCTAGCTCCTCCTAAGCTCCATGTTGCTCTAGGCGGCAGAACCCTTTGACCCCTGCAAACTGTGCTCCTCAGCCCTGAGGCTCAGGGCCTATGGAATTGCAGGGCAGGGTCCTAATTCTCAAACATATGTTCTGAAACAAAATAATGCTTACTTTTAAACTGATATCTTAATACAGCAGGTGCTCCTAGAAAAGAAAGAATACTCTTTTTTTTTAAAGATTTTATTCATTTATTTTTAGAGAGGGAAGGGAGGGAGAGAGAGAGAGAGAGAAACATCAGTATGCGGTTGCTGGGGGACATGGCCTGCAACCTAGGCATGTGCCCTGACTGGGAATCGAACCTGCGATGCCTGGTTCACAGCCCACGCTCAATCCACTGAGCTACACCAGCCAGGGTAAGAAAGAATACTCTTAAACGTACATCATTAGAATCAAAAGAGAAGAGGGAATTTATCTTTGAAGGTACCGATGGAAAAGCAGGTCAGCTTTATTGCATAACTTCCCAGAGAACTAATGCAAATTGTGATTACAACAAGCTTTCATGGTCCTCCTCTCACTCTGTGGGTGCTGGTTTTAATGTTTTTGTTTTTAATTTTAGAAACCATTCTCTCAGTGCTGCAGAGTTCAAGCACACTCTGCTGAAGACCTGGTTCACGTTCATCACGGCATCTGTGTTGTATTTTGGGAGGTCTGTGGAACTTAATTAGAAAGAAAGTTGGCTCCAAATTCTTCTTTTAGTGCCCCCACTTGAAAAAATAAAGCCTGGCTGTTTGAAGACCTTTTAAAAAAATTGTTCTTTACTTTCCTCTTGATTTGTGTTTATTGCTACAAGTTTTCCCAGGAGAGGCCTGAGGGCAACACTAGAACAGTTCAGGCATTCTCGACCGTTCCCTTTCTGTCGAAGGGCTCCAGATAAGAGCCCCAAAGAAGGGAACACATTCAGCCGTCTCAGCGGGACATCAGTACTTCATAATAACCTCTCCCACAGCCCCAAGCTCTCAGCACTATTCACTTTGTATTGGTACCCTTAACACAGCACAAAGGAAGACTTTGAAAGTCCCTGAACCCCACATCCCTGCTGAGAGCCCAGGATGTAGGATACTGCACAGCAGTCTTCAAAAAGCCCCCTAATTTTATTTCCATCTCTGATTTCTGACCCAGAGTCTTCTGCTTGAACGAGGGGAAGAACAGCTGTGTAAATAAATACGGATGACTGCAACAGGCTGAATGCTTCCCCAACTGCCTGCTATAATCACATAGCTTCTCTATTAATTGTGTATAGAATGGACAAAGACATGGACCAAAGGTGCTGCGAAATGGTATTCTCCAGAGAGAAAATTTTCCCTCTGAGAGTGTTGTATAACATAGGGATTCAGGGCTGCTGGCTAGCCAGAATCAACTGTATCATATTATAGTTAGAAATTTTTAAAAAGACAGTTGTTCTAAAACCAATCAATAATGCATCCAACGAACATATATCGAGCATCCATTATATATAGCACATTTTCCTAAGTATTTATGAGGACACTTGGCTAACCACAGTGAGGTCTGTCTATGCCTTCATGGCTGTGGACCAGAGCAAAGGAACAAGTACTTATTAAAAGCATAGTTTCCAAAATCAAGTGGCCTACACCTGAGTTCTAATTTCACTTCCTACTAGCTGTGTGGCCTGAGGCAAGTTGCAAACCCTTTCTGAGCTTCAGTTTCCTCATCTCTAATATTATCTTCCTCGTAATATTGTTGTGAGGGTTAAAGGATGTGACGCACAATGTCTTCCACAAAACAAACTCTCGATATAGAGATTAGCCATGGTATTAGCTAGGATATAGACTAAACCGCTATAGCAAAGAGACCCCAAATCCAGTAGCATAGCATAGTAGAGGCTTATTTCGTCTGTCCAGAGGTAGGAGGTCAGACTGAATCTCTTTCCTTTTCAATCTGTAGCTTCATCTCTAGAATCAAGATAGTTGATCCAGTTCTTACCACATCCCAGCCAGTAAAAAAGGAAAAAGGCCAGGGGAGGGCATGCTTATTCCTTTTAAGGGGTACACTCCATTTCTGGTTATATTCCTTTTTCCAGAACTTAGCCATATGTTTGTGTCAAGCTATATTAGAAGGGTCAGAACTGTAGTGTTTAGCTGGCCATGACTTCAGCTCTAACCCTAACATCTGTTGTGTGAAACAGTGGGCCACCAGCCACCTCAGCCATAACCGTCATTGTTACCTAGGCACAGGACTAGTGACAATTTCTGCCATAGGAGCCTTGGAAGACCTCAGCGGGTAGACTCCTGGATGCATGGGGTGGGAAAAAGACATCTTATGTAGAGAGAAAGAGAACTCGGAGGCATCAAAGAGGCTTGAGCTCATAGCATAGCGAGAAGTCCTGGTAAGCCAAGTGCAGCAGGCAATAGAACTGTGCAGGAAGCAAAGCCAGAGCATCGGTCAGCAGCTGATCATGAAGGGCCTGAGATATTTGCACTGTATTTTGCAGGTAGTGAAGAGATAAGAGTTGTTTTGTTTTTTAGCAGGGGAGAGAGAAATAGGGGATGTCTGACAGCAGTGAGTAGGCAAGGAGGTGAGTGGCCAATTGGGGAAGTCATTTCAGTAAACCCAGGATGAGATTTGGAGGGCTTGAACTGGGCCTCGCTGGTGGTGCTGTCAGTAAGAGACCGCCAGATGCGAGGCACCTTTGAGAAGAGAATCGAGAGCATATGATAACTGAGTGTGGGTATGAAGAAAATGGGTCAAGAATGACTCAAATGTATTAGCCTCAGCCTTTGTCAGGACAGTGACACCTTTAATAAGGACAGGGAAGCTGGCAAAGGAAGAGAAGAGCCAGGATGAGGAAGTGTCTTGTGAGCCAAGGGATGAGAGACTTTCATGGTGCCCTTATCATTGAATTTTTTTGATAATTGTTCAATGGCTTCACTCCTCCACTAGACTACAAACTCATCTGCTACATGACAAGCCATCTTGAACTTTGTGGCATAAAACAGAACAAAAGAATCATTTATTACTGCTGTTTGTCATGGGGCATTGGGTTGACTGAGTTCAGTGAGGTGATCATAACTCAGAGTGTCTCATTCGATTATAGGCAGACAAAGACTAGAACTGGAATCATCTCAAAAACTCACATGTCTGCTAGAACAAGCGAACAGAGAGGAAACCCAACATGTTTCAGTGCCACGGATTATTCAGGATAAGGATTAGGGAATGTCGGTGCTCACTCTGTACCACTAGCCGACCGCCTGTGTGGTTCTCACTCCTGCCCTGGGAGCTCGACTTCCAGCGGCTGCCACAGACATCCCTGAGGGAGGGAGAACATCACATTCCCTTGTCGTTGGGCCATTGGCTTCTGAATATGGTGCAAGTGGGTCTGAGAGGTGTTGAAAGACAAACTGAGGCGTATCAAAAATTGAAAGCGTTCATCTGAGCAAACATTGATTCGAACTGGGCAGCATCCAGTCTAGCAGGTGGAAAGCAGCTCCAAGGAGCTGTACAAAATAAGAAACTTTTATAGGCAGAAGAAAGCAGAAACAAGGAAGTTATATGAGGCAAAAAGAGCACATTGGTTATTGCAAAGTTACCTTCTTTTAGGGAACAGCAAAGGTCTGTCGGGCAGGTCACCTCACTAGTGTTGATCAGGTGATTCCGGATTGACTGGTTTAAGTTTCCATTTCATGCAGAGCAGAGACTTTAATGAAGTCTCAGTTTGGTGACGTGGGGCTTAGCATACATGACTCTATTTTGGGCTTCTTGTTTTGTCTTTAACAATTACCCCCTCTTGAACAGACTCTCAGTATAACTGAGAGATAATGTATAAATTTAAGGCATAAATGCTACTTTCAGCTACTGCTCTGTAGTTCTTGCATTTTTGCTGAATTCCTGTGTGATATTCACAGGTCATCACATGCTTTAAGTTGGTTTTTCATTGTTGCTTTTCTGATGTTTTATTCTTAGGGAGATCATTTGCTTAGTGGTTAGTGGCCATGAACAAACATTTAAACTTTTGACAATTCATCAGGAAGACTACTATGATTACTGTGAGCAGGATTACTCCCAATGTCTGGAATGAACTTTGCAGCCATGGCATCCAAGACCTAAACCAATCAGAATTAAGTATGTCAAAGAAAGACTCCATTTCAAGTAGTCACTTTCTTAAGACATGTGGTCTGTTCAGTGATCCTATAACGCTGAGCCTCAGTTTCCCCAGAAATGCCAATCCAAGTGCAGCAAGTGGTGTTGGCGGTAGCATAAACACATCCCTGCTCAGGTAAAAGGCAATCAAGGGCTATCCTAGTATCAAGAGCAACTTCAGCCAGAGAGTCTAGAGATTTTTCCTGGACAGCTATTATTGCTTTAGCAGACTCTGCAATATCTCAAGAGTTAAGTAAGGAGAGATTCCTGATCATAGCCTCAGAAATCCAAATGTGCAGGAGCTTGCATCTAGGCTCTGTATAGAGAAAGAGACACAAGACAAGGGTAAATGAAATAGTGTGGTTTATTGATCCTTAAATTTAATTGACCTCCATGGTTGTCCCCTTTCCAGTCCTGAGCCAGAGACTCAAACAGGAATTACCAGGAGGCATTTCACGACTGAAACTTAGCCTCCTCTGGCAGATTCCTGCCGACCCGGTTAAGTAAGAGTCAGTGCACGTGAGGCTATGGTCAGGAGAGCTGACTTGGAGAATTTTCACCCTTTGCTGGCTCCTGCCAATTTTCCCAGGATGCCGTCTGCAGGATCCGGAGGGAGCGCGGTGTTTCAGAGGGTCTCCTACTGGTCAGCAAAACTGTAGAGGAGTAAAAATAATTTTCCCTCCACCCTTCATAGGGAATGCCTGGCTGAGAGCCCCTTTCTCTAGGGCAAAACGAATAAACTGGTCTAGATTAAAAGTTCTCTACTGTGGCCTGTGAAATTCCAGATTATTTTTGGTAAGATTAACCTATTGTTCAGCCTTAAAATTTTGCTCACCTGAGGCCTCACACTGGACCTAGTCTGGTTTCTAAGTAGAACCTAGTCCTACCCGGACCAGTTTCTAAACCGGACCCAATCGGACTCCGGCCCGTTTCCGGAACCAGTCCGGAAAAAGAAATGCTCAAATAAAGCCTGAAATTTGTTAATGCAAAAGCTGCAGAGCGAGGATCCGAGAGGGACTTCCCCACTGGCTGCAGATGCAAAGAGAGAAGGCAGCGAGCGGAAGGGGCTCCACGGGTATTTCAGCCTGGTTGCTCGTTGGTTCTTGGGGCCACGGGAGTCTCCGTCAGTGCCCTCTTCTGACGCTGGAATTGTTGAAAGACAAACAGAGGACTATTTAAAAATTTAAGAGTTTATTTGAGCAAAAATCAATTTGTATCTGGTAGTATCTTATCTAGCAGACATAAAGGCACTCCGAGGGACTATTTTAAATGAAAGACAGGCAGAAGAGAGTGGGAACAAGAAAGTTATATGAGGCAAAGAAGCAGGTTGGTTATTGCAAATTTACTTTATTTTTAGGGGATGGTGGGGGCCTATCAGGTAGGGGACCTTAACTAGTGTTGATTAGGCAATTTCTGATGGACTGATTTACGATTCTGGGAGACACGAAACTAATTAAGTCTTAGTTTGGTGACATGAGGCTTAGCATAAGGGGCTCTACTTTGGGCCTGTTGTCTTGTTTTTAACAGAACCTGAATCACTTGCCTACGTCCTACAGACGACAGGTTTCTGCTTTCACCCGAAGGAAATAGGTGGGTGTAGTTTTTCCTGCTGTGCAACCAACTACCACAAACTTAGTGGCTGAGAACAACACAGTTCTGTAGATCAGAATTCTTGGGTTCTCTGCTTAGGGTTTTAAAGACTCAAACCTAGGTATTGGTCAGACTGATTTCCCACCTAGAGCTTGGGGTCCTCTTCCAAAGTCACGTGATTGTGGAAAATGTCCAGTTCGTCGTGGCTGTAATAGTGAGGTCTTCATTTCCTTGCTGGCTGTCAGCTAGTGACCATCCTGAGAGCAGAGGCTACCAGCACCGTCAAGGCCAGCAGTGGAGAGTATCTCTAGCATTGAATACCTCTCAGTGATTTAAATTTCCCTTTCTCGCTGATCTCTAGACTCAGGTTTAAAGGGTTACCGTGATTAGGTCAGGCTAACCTGGATAACCTCCCTATGTTAAAGACAACTGACGTAGGGGTTTAATTACATCTGAAATTGGTGTTGGAATAACTGGGAGTTACAGCTTTTGTGTCTGAACTACTGGGAGAAGGTGTGTGTGCATCGAGGGCTAGGAATCTTGGAGGCTATTTTAGAAGTCTGCCTACTACAGTGGGAAAACCCCCAACATAGAGAATGTATGGAAGATTTCAATGTCAGAACACAAAATATTTACAAAAGTCTGCCGCAGGAGGAAAGAGAATAAGAGGAGATACAGGGAAACCGAAAGGTAAGCATCTGAGACTGAAGTTATAAATTCCACAAAGAAGTTGAGTAGAGGTGAGCAAAAGGAGTGCAAAGCAATGCTCGAAAACTTGGCTGAGGTTAGATGCAGAAAATATCAATAGAGGTTCTTGATGTTATTAGTGAATTTCTTAAGCAGTTAAAGGCAGCATTGAGTATAAAAAATGAAGTTGCAAAAGGTGAATGGAGATGCTCTCACAGGGATTGGCAAGGCAAGCAAAGCCTTGGTCATGGGGGCAAAGGATCATGGGAAGCGCATCATTGCAGGGAAAGGAGCTGAAGGTCTGAATTCTCTTTCTTCATCTCCAAGGTGAGGTTTCGCAGTGGATAATGTCCAGCTCTTTGCACTGCAGCATCTGCGGTTCTGTGTTGTGGTCACGGGGTCCTGGGGATTGGAATTAATTCTATCAGAGTTGAAGCCCAGGGAATGGAAGTGATGATGAGGACAAAGACTGAGTTCACTGGGACTTAAGGAATAAGGAAGTGTAGGGGTTAGAGGGGTTAGGTAAGAAGCTGATTTTATACTGCTTCCCATAAAATTTAAAAACTTTACAGCAATATACTACTTCCTCTTTCCCCTGTCCTTCTTTGTTTTATTACTGCGATGGATTTTACTTCTCCATATGGTGTAAACCTCAGAGTACTTTTTTTGGGGGGGGGTTGTTTTAAAAGTCAATTATTATTTAAAAACTTAAAATATTAAGAAATGGCTTTTATATTTATTTCCATATTTACCACTTATGATACTGATTATTTTGTGTAGGTTTTCTGTCTGCCTCTTCCAGGTCCCAAGTTGGGATAGTTCTTACTAGTGAGGGCAGGGCCTGAACTTGATCTTGGGGCAGAGGTGAGAGTGGGGTACAGGCAGCCAGAGTAGCCCAGCCCCTCGCTTTCCCATGTGCTTTCTCTGAGGTATTCCCCTTTTTCTTCTTTCTCAAATTCTGGTGGTGCACCTGCCCTTTTCCTAGGAGCAATACTTTTACAAAAGTTTTTATTGTGTCTTTAAATAAATAAACAAGATAAACAATAATAGAAGACATGTATTCATTGTAGAATACTTGAAACACATTGAGTGCCCTTAGAAAACAAAAGCTACGTATACTCCCACTAGCCACGGACTATTACCTTTGGTGGTGTTTCCTTCTAATAACATAGGTGGTTGGAATAATATAATACATAAAGTTGTGCATCTGATTTTAAAAACCTAATGTTATAATAAAAACATTTTCTAAAATCTCCAGCTCTTAGAGATTTTAGAAAAAAATTGCTTTTACTTGTTATATTAGCTTGGGTAAGTAAACGTCAGTGTCTGCATCTATAAAATGGAGATAATAACAGTGTCTCCTTCACAAGATTTCTGTCAGGGCTAAATAAGATTATGTATATCTCTATATAACATATATATGTATAAGATTAGATATAGATATATCTTAGTTTGTGTCTGGCATAGACTTATCACTCATTAAATGTTAACTAATATTAGTATTTTTCATGTCAGGCATGAATTCATTATATTATCCAAGTATGATATTTCAATAAGGAAATAATATGTCATTGTACAAGGTATCATGATCTTACTTAACTGTTCCTCTATTTTGGATATTTATATTGGGTAAATTTTTTACTATTATGAATAATTTTGTGATGAAACTTCCTTGACTAAAAAACTTTGTCCACCTTTCACCTGCAGGAAGAATCCTGAGAGTGGGAGGAATTGTTAGGGGAAAGAAAGAGGACATCAGTGGGGGCAGTTTTCCTCTTCCATCTCAGCCCAGATCCTTCCTACCTCCTGGGGCCAACTCCCACACCTGGTCTCTGGGGAAAGGACAGCAGTTTAGGGCTGGCTTCTAGGGAAGCCTGGGCTGGTGGAGAAAGGAGGTCACTTTGGGAGCTTCCTAAGTCTTCCCTCTTTTTTGTCTCAAATTCTCAAAGGGACTCACTGAATTGGGAAGTCCTGTGGTCTCTTTCTCATGACTAACTGTGTGACTTTGGGCAAATTGCTCAGTTTCCCTGGGCTTCCCCCTGAGTTAAATGAGGAGCTGGGCTTCACTTCTGAAGTGCCTTTAAACGTCAGCATTCTACAGATCTAAGTCTCTGGCAACCTCCAATATCAACACACCCTACTTCCTATTGAAAGTGGAGAATCTCATTTATGCAATCTTCAGTTATTCATTCATTCAAGAAGCATTTATCCAACACTGTTATTCGCTTATCACACAGGACTTGCATGTTCTCCTATCCTTGATGAAGTCACAATCCAGTACAGAAATAGGACAAAAATTGTATTGACATATTGTGATAAGTACTATAATAGCGGCTGTTACTAAATCCCACAGTAGGACAGTTGGAGGAGACACCTGTTATGTTTTCAGTGGTGCTGGGTGGGTGGGTCATATTAGCACCAGATCACCTTCCTTGGAAAAAGGCAAGCTGTCCCCAACCCCGTTTATGTCTGAGCCAGGTCCAGGATATTAATGGAAGCTTTCTTGTCTGTCTTACTATATACCCATACAGCAAATACTGTTGAGGACCTTCAGGGTGGGGGAGAGAGGGTTATCTGTAAAGATGAGCAAGACATTGGCCTTATCCTCCCAGAGAGCAATGCAGAAAGGCAGCTATGACAGTAATTGAGGTTGTGGGAGGTGGGAATGTTTCCACAATGTGCTGTATGAAAGTTGAGGAGGAATCGATTTTCTTTCTGAGAGATCTGGGAAAGTGTTCTTTCTGGCTCGGTCGAAAGAATGCTGGGTTTGGAGTCGGAGGGACCAGGGTCATAGCTGTGGGCTTCAGTGAACAGCTGAGCAGCGCTTCCCGGTAGATAACGCAGGGAGAGCTGGAGTATCTGTGAGAGACTGAAGAAGATGGTCCTTCCTCCCTTCCTCCAGTTACTGACCTTTCAGTCTCAGGTTATGCACTCCAAGGTCTGAATTGTACTGTGTTTCTCCTTGAAGGGGCACAGATGCAGTCATAAGTATGGAGTCCTGGCACTGCCAGAGCATTGCTGTGGTTCTGCAAGGAGGAGGTATGAGTTGGGATCCTAAAGAATGGACTTTCCCAGTAGGCTTTTTAAGGAAGATTCTGGCATTCCCCAGTTCATTGGCAGAAGGGCACCGTCCACAGCAGTTGCTGGAACAGGGCCTGAAGCTGTGGGGGTAGTGGCGAGAGCACTCAGAGGAAAGGGAAATGGAGCAAAGGGGAAGGGGGACAGTGTCAGCTGACCACGCTGCAGTCTGACCGGCCCAGTGCCAGTGGAGGAGGGTACTTGGGCAGCACAGGGGGTCTGGGGATGGGGATGGCTGCTCATGTGGTGCAGGTCACCTAGCACTGTGGAGAATGTGGCAACTCGCAGTCACCTCTCCTCTGCCTCTGCCCCTCCTCATTATATTGCAATGGGAAAAGCTGTGTTGAAAGGGTTTTGGGAAATTACAAAAAAAAAAAAAAAGTAGAGCAAGGGAAAGATAAACCAAGCAGGGGTTGCCAAGACAGTAGTGAACAGGACAACTGCGTTGTGTGTGTTTGCCTGTGCAGTGAGGGAGAAATGCCCTGAGAAGCACTGTGCTTTGTACATTCAGACATAATGTACAAGACCAGTGTGATCTTCCCCACCACCCCTCCTGCCCGCCACCCCCGAAGTCCACCCAGACATTGGGAGCAAGGAGTCACTTGTGTAGGGTGCTTTGAAAACAATGTGTACGAGAGAGAGAACGTGGGCTCAGAGAGTTGGAACATGTGTGGTATCTAGGGTACTTTCACGGGCCTCCAGAACTGGGGAGGAAATCTGCCAGCCCAGCAGGGCAGTGAGTGTTATCTCTGTGTGTATGGAATGCCTACACCGTGTGTACAGCTGAAATAAAGGGCTTTTTTTTTTTTGGACTGGGACAGTATTTGCAGCATTTGCAATGTGTTTCTTGCAATGTGTTTACGATGCATGCTGTCCACACCGCAGGTTTCCATCTCAGTGTGCTCTCCCTCCAGTGAATCATCCATGCCTGGTGAGCTTGCTGGGCGAGGCGCTGTGTCCGGGCCAGCAGGGGGGCGGCCTAGTTAGACGCGAAAAACATGGACTGTGGAGCCACGGTTTCTGGTTTCGACCCAGCTCTGCCACTTGGACAAAAACGTAACTTTCCTGGAACTTAGTTTCCTCTTTTGTAAAATGGTATAAGAGGAGTGTCAGCTGTAGGGTTGTTAGAGGATCAGACAGGTTTATGTGGAGCACTGAGACATCTGCTTGGCACGGGGCGAGAACCATGTGAGTGTCGACATTATTATTGTGCATCTGGGTCTTAGACAGGATTCAATAAATGTTAACTGCTGTCAGGAAAATCATTGTATCACATACTTCCTGAACACCCGTTCTGTGCTTATTTATGGTGCTGGACCGAAGACAGGTTTTCTGTCCAGGAACTTACTTTCTGGGGTGGATAGACTGATTTGGACACAAAGAGTTGAAGAATAAAATGGGAATAAGGCATACAAAAATAACACATCAAAAATGAAAGAGCTGAGCATAAATGCCAACTAAAATTTGTGTTGATTCTTATGATAGAGTGATCTTATTTCCTCCTGGTAAGGTTTTGAAATTGGTTGACAGGTCCACGTGTAGCTGTTCAACTGTCACCTGCCTCCCTGGCTGAGAGTCTCTATTAGAACATCACAGGGATCACCGTTAGCCTGGTGAATAGAGTTCCATCATACTATTTTATTAATTATTGTAATAAATAATAAATTAAACTTAATGTTATGTTACTGTGGTAAATATATTTATAGCAATACTTTATTTCTGTAGTAAGATATCAAGAGATATGCCAGCTATTTTGTCATTTAGTCATCCCAAGAATCCTGTGATGCAAAAATATTCCTATTTGACAGTTGAGAAAACTGAGACTTAGGTTGAAACTGCCCAAGTCCACATAGTTAATGAAAGGTAGAGCTGGTTTTTAAGCCTACAACTATTTGAATCAAAACCTTTGTTCTCGGGGACAAAGAATCCAAAGTTAATAATTGGATGACCACAAAGATCTAGAAAGAAATAGGGCTATGGACTAAAACTAAGAAGATCAGATAAAATGGAAAATTCAGGGGCAGATAGAAAATTCTGAGTGTACCTTCATGAAGCTAGCTGTTTGAGTTTGAAATGGAGAAACCATGGCTTATAACAGTTTATGTGAAATACACATACTTTAAAAAAAATGGGTTTCATATGAGCCAGCAAATATGGAACAGGGCTCCCCATAAAAGCTAATTCCTGTGGTTGCAGCAATAGGAGTATGATCTGCAGAAATACAACTGTAAGAGGACAGGAACTGGCCCAGAGAACACTAAGGGAGCATTCATGGCAGTGAAGGGTCTGGAAACTGTTCTGGTTTCTAACAATTTCAACAATGAGGAATTGTTGAAGGAATCATAGTTTTTTTTTCTTTTTCCTAGAAAGCAATAATAATGATAATACTTAATTCTGATGAAACAGTATCCTTGCCCCAGGCACATTTACATGTACTAACTCTTATTCCTTACAACACTCCCATGAGTAGACCTATTATTACTGCCATCTCATGGATGAGGAAAATTTGTTCTGCAGCACAGATACCAAAGGGAATAGCTCTTTGCCTTGTGCTTTTAGCTTCTGCCATGTCACGTTGTAAGACACATGTGTAGTGAACAGTTTTTATGTGACATGAGGTTAAGTCTGAAAGAGGCTGAATGATAACTGAAAGCTCTTTTCCCAGCTGTTCCCAGGTGCAATGCAATTAACCTCCGGTCAAGAACAGCATGCAGAGGGCTAGCAGTGAAAAGGAAATGTGTCCCCACTTGAGCTAGCTCCTTCTGCTCTTTGATGAGTGGATGTCTCTGCTGGCCACTTGGCCAACCAGCCAGTTACACCCAGGCGTGTGCCAGGGTCAGAGAGATTCACGAAGTCATGAGACTATCCATGAGTGGGAAACAGGAAATTACAGGTCAGGCATATACAAAATATATGTTGGATATAAGGGCTGAACAGTTCTGAGACAGATCGATATACAGAAAACAGCATGAACTCTCCTTAAAGGAAATGCCATAAAGGAAATGCTACTTCAAAATGTGCAATGAGTACTTTCAGCATGAGCAAGCTCAAAAGCAAAAGCTGCAACAGCAAAGTAAAACCAAAGACCTAAAAGAGTGTATTTCATGAAAAATAATGTCCCGAACCTTCCTTTCTCAAGATAGTTGATTGCAAGTACAAAACTTGCACAGATGTTTTTGGCATCCAGGGTTTTAGTGGTATCACTAAACATACAAAAAGCAGAGACGCACAGCTGCTAAAGAAGCAACAGCGCCTACTTCAAAGTTAAAAGTTATTTTAAAAGGATTGTGGCCAAAGAAAAGAATTTAACCAATGCAGCTGTGGAAAGGTAATGTTCACACATTACTCTTTGAAGTGTGACTTTTCATTTAGATCCAGTGTCTGTTCTTCTAAATTAATTTCAATCATTTTCAATTTTAAGATTTCTTATTCATGTACAAAGCAATGTTAAAGTGTTGGATTCATTAGTGATAGAGAAGAATTTTGCAAACAGTTAAATAATTCCAGTTTTATGTCAAGGTCATCAGATACTTCAAGTAGAAAATCAGTCAAGTTAATTCCAGTTAATGATTAAATTCTCTTTCCATCTGAAAAATTCATGAAATCAAAGTAAAGCTTTCAGAAGTCATTGAACTTCTATTGACATCATTGTAATACTGAGATAAATTCAGTTAAAAATTCAACATTGAAGCCCTGGCTGGTGTGGCTCAGTGGATTGCATGCTGGCCTGTGGACTGATAGTTTGCAGGTTCGATCCCGCTCAGGGCACATGCCCGGCTTGAGGGCTGGGTCCCTGCTTGGCGGTGTGCAAAAGGCAACCGATCAATGTTTCTCTCTCTCTTTCTCCCTCCTTTCCCCTCTTTCTAAAAATAAATAAAATCTTTTAAAAAGTTCAACATTGAAGATGAAATTGTTGCTGTGGTGTTATTATGAATATAGATTTTGGCAGAGCCTGGAATGATGGTAAAAACTGTATTCTAATCAAACCTGTGGAGCAGAAATATACTTAGAATGGATTTTGGTGCACTTACAACTCCTAATTGCATCCAAACAAATTTTGCCAATTACAATAGAAGCTGATAGTGGTTAAATATTACAAATATTGTTGTAAGTACGCAGAGTAACTGAATTATAATTTTGGGGGGGTATGTGTGATGAAACTGATATTAAAAAACAAACAAAAACTTTAGCTTGGCACTATGTAGTTTCTCTGCACTATCAATTGGATCTTATAAATGTTTGAGCTTTTAACATCTTGTAAATGTTTGAAGAATTACATGGAAAGTCAACTTACATGTCCACTATGGGAAAGAAATCCTCTAAATTTTTATTGTAATTTTTAAAAGTTAGCTGGAAATATTTAATCAAATTATTCAACAAAGGGAGCAACCAACACCATTAACTTTTAAAGTTTATGGCAAGTTGCAATGATTAAAACAAAGCTTATAAACAGGGAGGTATTGTTATTTATTCACACAAAAGCAAGGGAAGAAGTAAACAAATTAATAAATGAGAGCTCAAATGGTGAAATAGCTCCACATGTGGAAAAAAGTCTTTCAATAAAGATTTTATTTTTAATTTCATAATATTATATTCCACTTTGGAATGGATCGAGATTGAGAAGGCCTGTGATGTTACATAATCCAAACTTGATTAAACATTTAGAAGAATCCTAAAAAGGATGTCTTTTAAATTAAATTTTATCCTGTGAAAATATTTGTTGAAGAAAGTACTCTGGGAGGAAAAAGTACCTGTAAATATATTTGGGTTGAAAAATTTACAGATCTCAACTTAGAAATTAAAATTTGGGAATAGGCACTGTTTAGCAGACTTTGCTCAGAGCTTCCAGCAGCTTGGAGAGAATGGTCTTTTGAATAAAAATATTATGGCCAAGAGAAAGGGGGTGAGTTAAAGCTGTCATGAATTTCAAGTTTATTAATCATAAAATTCAACAAGGAATAATATTGCAGGCACTTTTATGAGAAAATTAAAAATAATAACTTTATATTTTAAAAATTCTTCACAAAAGTGCCAGTGACATGATCTTATAGATAAAGATAAAAATTGATTCAATAATTGAATGTATACCAAAAATAATTATTTTGATTTTATTATTTTTAATGTTCAAATAATATAAAGCAGAATTAAAAGGCTTGTCTTAAAATACTCAGATACATTGTTTTAAATTTTTAAGAAAGAATTTTATTTTTGAAAATAATTTCTAGTAAAATAAATTTACATGTTCTCCAGTAAAATAACACTGATTTGTTGGTCACTTAATGAATATTTAAAATATTATATAATTTTAATTTTTCATCTTTAGTTTTTATTTTAATGCAATTTCAAACTTAGAGAAAAGTTGCAAGAATCTTACAAGAAGATCCAGTACTTCTTCCTCAGTTTCCATTTTGGTCCATTTACTGTAGCATTTTCCTTTCTCTCTTTTTCTCTCAGATCAGTGTGTTTAGCTATATATTTTTTTCTGGAGCATTTGATTGTAAGTTCCATCCCATTTCTGCTAACTCATTTCATATGGATTATCTGAAAATGAGGTTACTGAATTCAG
This sequence comes from Tonatia bakeri, assembly GCA_004024845.1. Lineage (NCBI taxonomy): Eukaryota > Metazoa > Chordata > Mammalia > Chiroptera > Phyllostomidae > Tonatia > Tonatia bakeri. Next base: position 41,744 of record PVIA01009565.1, read on the forward strand.
GAAATTTTACATTACTGTACCACTGTTAACTAATCCGTAGTTCATGTTCAAATTTCATCTCTTCTCTCCATAACCTTCTGGGACCCCATCTGGTCCTCACATAGAGCAGGGCTGGGCAGGCCTCTTGGGTGTTCTTTAACCTGAAATAGTGCCTCGATTTTTCTTGTCCTCCTGAACCTTGATGTTTTTTGAGAGAACGAGTGAGTTGTTTTGTAGCATGTCCCTCAGTGTGGGTGTGATTCATTTCAGGCCACGTGTTTTGGGCGGGGATAGCGGGAAGTTTCCTTCTCAGTAACTCACATCTGGAGACGTGTGGTGCACTTTGTCCCAGCACTACTGATATTGTCTTAGATCTCCCAGGTAGGTGGTGTCCACCAGGTCTCTCCCCGAAAGGTGGAGCTGTCTTTTGTGAGAGTTACTTGGAGATTATGTAAATTAAATTTTTACCCACTATATTTAATATCAGTTGATTTTATAATTTGTCCTAAATATGACCAATGGGAACTCCTTCAAACTGGCTCCTTGTTCTTTTGGTATGATCTTTTATTCTGTGAGCATTTCTTTAATTTTCATCATGAGAATTTACAGGATCCCCTTGTACTCTAACTTCTTCAAGCTTGGAATCGCCCTTTTCTATGAGCAACCCTGGCTGGTTAGTACATAATGGTGTAAACCAAGATCTAAGAACTAGGTGTGCTTATAGTCACACATAATGTCATTGCTTGTAGGCCCCCTCAGTGGTAGTGCTAACATGCACACTCATATACACATGCACACACATGTATATACACATATGTAAATCTCTCCATGAATATATGCAGATTAATCCAGTCCAATCCAACACCACAGGATACATTCTAGTACCTCCCTCTATAAGACAATTTCTCATTTGCCCATAGAAATTGAGCAAGTAGCTCAATAGAAAGTAGCTTCAGAATCACTCCACCATACTACTGTGAAAAAGAAACTTACTCACTGGAGTTTAACACATATTTATAGTTTCATTAGTTAAAAATTACATGTAGTGAAGTGTAGAATCTTAAGTGTACACTGGGACGGGATTTTTCAAATGCACATACCTGTGTAACACAACCATTTTTGAGGTAAGGAGCATTTCTGTCACCCCAGTGAGGTCCCTCCTGCCTCTCGCACTCCCTAACACCCTCCTGCAACACTGCAGGCCCTGGAACAGCCTGGCTTCATTCTCCTCAGCTACATCAAAACGTTGATGAGATGCCCTGGAATTTAACTCTTGTTTATTAGCTTGTGCTAAAATTGGTTCCATTATAGTTTTGCTTAAAGCCACATACCCTAACAATAATGTTAAGTGAGGATTTACTGTATGCATACTTAAAGTTTTTTTTTTCTTTCTGATTTTTAAAAAATGATTTAGTTTTACCTGTTTTAGAACTTCTTATGCAGGTCATGAAGATCTCCTAGGTCCTCCTAGATGCTTTACAGTTTTAGCTTTTATTGTTAGGTCTGTAATCTGTATCATTTTTGTGAATGGTGAAATAGAAGTTGAAGGTCATTTCTCCCCCATACATTTTTAGAATTATTTTGTCAGCATCTGTAAAAATATCCGCAGGAATAATAAGCGGGATTGCTGTGAATCCGTAGATCCAGTTTTTGGAGAATTGATATTTTAACAATATTGAGTTTTCTAACTCATGAACATGGTATATCTCTCCATTTACTTAGTTCTTTAATTTTTATCCTCACAAATTTTATAGTTTTGACTGTGGAAATCTTGCATATTTCTGTAAAATGTATCCCTAAGTATTTCATGTTTTTCGATACCATTGTAAGTTAAATTGTTTTTATATTTTATTTTTCAATGGTTTGCTACAAGTATATGGAAATGCTATAGAGTAGATTTTTATGTTGACCTTTTATCTTGTGGTTTTGATAAAATCACTTCTTATTTCTATAGTCTCATAGATTCCTAAGGATTTCCATTTATGGTGTCTGTGATTGGAGAGCGTTTTAGTTTTATTTATTTTAGAATCTTTTTGTCTTTTGCTTCTTTTGTTTGCCTTCCTGCAGACATCTCCCGTAGAATGCGTGTGAGGTTGCTGCTCGCCCGAGCTGTTCCTCATGAGCAGTCGACTCTCATCTCCATCACTGCCCGCCTTCGAGTAATACGTCTATTTTCTCTCAGTGTTTTCTAGAGTTTCTTTTTATTTTTGGTTTTAACTGTGTGATCATGATGTGCTTGTGTGTGTGTTTTCTGTTTTTATTCTGTTGAGGTTTGGCTAAGCTTTTTGGATTTGTATGTTGTTTTTCACAAAATCTGGGGAATGTTTGGTCATTACTTCTTCAAATGGTTTTTCTTTCTTATTCTTTTTCTTCTTCTGGGACTCTGTAAGTATGTCATTCATCTCCTTGCCACCTTTCTCCCCTCTCTTTTTATACTGGATATTTTCTATTATCTGTTAATAAACTCATTGACCCTTTTTCAAACTCCGTACTTTGAGTCCTCAAACTGATAAAACTGGTACTTTTTTGCTTAAGGTCCAGCTGCCTTATGCTTGTGTGGACTGGGCAGTATCCTCAGGCAAAAGAGCAATATATACACAAATTTCATCCAATTTAGTTTTCTTTCCAAGATTGACTACTGTCCCGTTTCTACTGCTTTTGATGGCTTTCCAGAGCCTTCAAATGGTTGTGTTAAAATACTTTCTCAGCATTATCTGCAGAAAAATACAAGCTACTTTTCCAACATCAGATATGAAAACAGTTATACTGATACTATTTTTGTAATTTATCTAATAAAGGAAAGTATGTGTTTTATATACATATATACACACACACACACACACACACACACACACACACACTTAACAATTAAAATGATAGAATAGTAAGTTGTAAAAACATCTTAAAATAAAAATTTGGGTACAGTTGACGAACATATCTTAGAGTCTCTCATGTGTTAGCCTGAGCCCACTGTGCGTCACCAGACTGTAGGTCATGCCATGTGCAGTTCACCCGAACCAGCAGCCCCGAACTGCTCTGTTTACTATTTCATGAGCTGAGTCTATGATTGCGCACTTGAGTGTCGTGGCAATGGCAAATTGCGGTCCTGGCTTCTAAATGCATGCTTTCCAACTCTGTGCTTACCTCATGGCAGTTCGGCCGCCAGCATTTCACAGACAGGCACCAGGCTGCGAAACGCACTGTGAAGACCACTGATACATGGGCCATGCTCTCCCTACTCTCTGGGCTGGATCCGCCTCCACCCTCCAGGGCTATTCTTTGTCCTTTCAGCTCCACTTTGTCCTCAGGAGGCTGACTTGTATAGATTGTCATCTCTTGCCTTCTGGCTTCCTGGGGCATTTGGCCAATGGGTACAGCCAGCAGGAAATGGAGGGGCAGGAGAAGAGTGAGGTTGGCATGCTTCTTCCTGTAGCTCTATGGGACGCTGAGGATCACTTGTGTCTCTGTCCCTCCACCGAAGGCCGCAGCTGCTGTTGGGCAGCCCTCTCATTACGGCTACCCTCTTTAGGTTCCGGTACCTACTCTGTTCCCTTGCCTCTTACACCTTTGTCCCTATTATGGCATTGCATTTTCTTGCCTGTAAAATGTTAAATAGTCCCTTTATTGACTGTCCTCGGATGGTATGTGCGCCATCTCTTTGCTGCCAGGACTCTGGTGGAGACACCCCCTTCAGTTAGGATGTGTGTATGGGTTGAGGTAGTGAGCAATTTGCAAAGATCTGAGGAGCCTTGTGGGAGGATTAGGATGGTGACAGCAACACCCTCTATTTTACAGATTAGTCTTCACAGACAATTTCTTCAATAAACTGAGGAGGCTCAGAGTGAGGGTCCGCTGGTGGATGGAGATATTCCTCGTGTAGGTAAGGAACCAAAGGCAAGAAAAGGGTTGGCTTGGAGCATAGCATGTGGCTGAGGCTGCAAGTTCCTCCTGATGCAGCCTTCCTGGCACTGTGGTCATACCTCCAAAGACGGTTGTGTATAGTCACTTAGAACAAGCCAGGTAACTACTAAGTGTGCCCCTGCTGTGTTGTTAAGTATCGCCGACCTTAACACTTCTATTTTTCTGTATTCTACCTTGAGAAACTGCTGCCGGACCAGTGGCACAGCTGTGGATTGCTATCCAGGTCCCTTTCTTCAGTGGATGGGTGGCCAGCACAGATGTTGTGAATCACTGCTGTTCTTGTAACAGTGACCAAGTATTGTATCTTAACTATCAAACCACCTGCTTTCTACAGCCACACCATCTGCAGCACCTGCCGTGGATTCTGGCACTGGTCAGTGGATGGCCTTCTCATCTTCTTCCAGCATGAGGATAATGACTGAGACTGACCTCCTGGGCTGCGTAAGACTTGTTTTTTTTTCTCTTGGAATGGGGGGTGAGACTCTGTGAAGGAGGCAGTACTTTTTCATAGTGGAAGAGTAGGAGGCATGGCTATTTCATGTGAACGTTTAAAAAGACAGCCTTATTTTATCCCCCATGTTGGTAAAGAAGAACATGTCAATCACACAAAAGAGCTAAGAGATGGACCTGAAACCGCAGGTGGCAGAGTCAGCGACAACTCGAACCACAGTCTGCGCTATGTTCTCCGCAGACACTGGAGATGTTAGGGCAGAGAGCCTCACTGAGAGCAGGTTTACGGAGTGGCCAAAATCTTCATTTCATGTGTGCAAGTCTTCTCCCCGAGGAAGGTAGAATTTGAGAATGCCTTACTTTTCGTGGTGTAGATTTGGGCTTGGTTAGATGTTGAGACCGATGATAAGGATGTTTGTGTGGAGAGAAGAATGCAGAGAACCAAATTTAAGGGTTGTATTTGCCAGGAGGTGTTTTTACTTGTTGGGGCCAGGGTATTCATTTTGAAATATTTGTCTGCCCTTGGAGACTTCAGTGATGAGAACATTTTAAGAATTCTTTAGAAAACTCTAGTTCTTTAAATGCAATCACCTGTTGGCCTGTGATCAAGACAATTCACAAGGAACTTTTGTTCCTTGGAATTAATCCATGTCCATCAGGCAAATGCTTGTCTAGTCGCTTTTTCCAGACATCCTCTGGGGGGACTAGCTGCCTATGTTGTTTGAAGATGACTCATGTCACGGGTTAGATTCCGTGATCCTTGCTGGGGTCACGTGGTTAAGCTTATGCTGTGGACAGTGTTTTTCTTCACGCACTAACAGAGGCCACGATGCCCTATTCTTTCCCCCTCCAACGTCAGGACACCCCTCTAATTTGTCCCTCTGTTCTTCTCCATTGTCCCTCCTACTTCCTGTTACTTCCCTCGTAAGTGGCCTGGCTGGATGGGAAGGCAGTTGAAGAATTCTAGTTCATGTCTTCATGTAAAAATTTTAGGCAGTAAACAAAGTGTACACAGTCTGGCAGGGCAGGTACCTAATTGAGATGTCAGTGTTTGAGACAGATTGTTATGGGGCATATAAGGAAGCTCACCTGGAGAAGGTCTGAGAAGTTTTTCTATATTAGAAAATCCACAGAGGTAGAACTTGAAAGATAAATGGGGGCTAAATCATGATAGGCTTTGAATGACATGTTAAGAGATTCAGTCTGTAATCTGAGTTACAGGAAGCGATAGGATGTTTTTAAGTGGCATGTTAAGGTTTATGTCTTTGAAAGCTCTCTCTAGTAGCATTGTGGAGCATGAACTGTAAACAGAGGATCTCATGGAACACCGTTGGAGTGGAACAGGTGAGAAATTGTAAGGCCTAGCAAGTGGGGGCAAGGCATTTGCATAAGAGAACATAGATAAAGGAGATATTTTAGGACTTCGATTCCACAGGTCTTGGGTTGGCTTGGCTAGAGGATGGGCAGATGGAATAGGGACAGGGAGGAGTCAGGGGTGAGGTCTCCCAGGTTTCAGACACTGATGTATAGTAGTGGCAGTGGCCAAGAAAAGGCACACAAGAACAAAAGCAAGTTAGTTTGCGGGAGGAAGGGTAAGACATTCTGAGTTTAGTATTGAACATACTGAATTTGACATGTCTATGGGCAGATAATACCAGATCTCTAACCATGGGATAAGAAGAAAGTTATTTGTTATTTTCTTTTGACAGTTGTTGATATGTAGTAACTTTTCAATCCAGTGTATTTTTTTTACATTGTTAAATTCTTTTTTCTTGATCTATTTAGCCACTCAGAGAAATATCCCCAACTCCTTTGTATTCATATCCTGTGAGTTATTTTTTTTGTCATCTCTATTTTTGATTAGAAATGTATTTTACGCTGGCATTTGGACCAGGTTTCAGGCAACCAGGTTCCTGCAGGTCGCTAGGTCACAGATGCCGTGATCTTAGGGCTCGGAGGTCCCCAACTCTCTCCAGTAAAGCTTCCATGAACAACTGGATGGAAATAGAGTGTGTGTCAACTGTGGGAGAGAGGGCTGCATGAAAAAGATAGGACTCGAGTTCACCTTGAAGTATAAGGAGGGATGAGCAGGTCCACCAAGCAGAGAAGACAGCTCGTGCTCAGGCATAGGTGTCAATGATACCAAGGTGTGTTGGTGGGAGAGTGTGAAGTTGGCCTCCAGTGGACGGAATGCTTCTGTCCGGGACAGGACTCATGCCAGAGAGGCTATTTATAAAGCATTTTTATGTGATATGGGGAGACATTGCTGGCTTCTGAGCATCAGGTAGTAAAAGTGACCTTTTAGGAAGATTATTCTGGTGAATAGAGACCTGGGAGTCTTTGATTATAAGTATATACATTTTCAACTCCTGGGTTCTTATGAAGTGGAAGGAAGCTTTCATATCGCTTTTATGATAAGCAAACTCAGTTGACACCCATCAGCCTCTTCACCACCATGGAAGGATCTAGAGTTTAGGGTGAGCAGAGGAATTAATCAATGAACAGCCTGGAGCCCGCAGTCGGAAGCTGAAGCCAACAGGCAGGTTATCATTCCTGTGCCCTGCGCAGTGGCTGTCCTGAGTGTGTGTGTGTGTGTTTTTTTTTTTTTAGATCTGTGTTTGCGTCAACCTCAGGGAACAGTCTGTTCAGTCACCAGAAGGGATACCTTCAAAGAGTTTTCTTGGCTACAGTCCACGCACGTGGTGCGCAGTGACCTCATCGCACTGCTGGGGGTGGGGCTTGGTTTGGGGTTTGATGCCTTGAGCTCCTTCTTGAATGGGAAGCAGGGAGGGCCTTCTGTTTAAATCCTCTTTCTTTGGAACACACCAGGAACCACCCGTTAGCTTGCTAAATGTTTTTCCAGATTTTTTTTCTTTTAAAATAATTTAGACCATTGCCCTGCTTATTGTCAAGTGTTGTTAGAAACAGCCAACAACTTATATTTTCTCCACAAATAAACACGAAGTGAGAGGTTTGGCAAGGTGCAGGGCTGGGGTGCATAGGGCTCTTCATTCTGCTGGCACAAAGTTCAGAACTGTAAAGAAAGAAGAATAGAAATACTGGTCCAGATTTCCCTAAACTGGTTTGAGACCTTGATGTTTCCACCAGTGACCATGGTCCTCACCTCCTGCTCATGTTCATCCTTCTCTTTCTTTGCTGTGCCTTCAAATTTGACTCTTTAGAGAGGGCTCTATGTTCCCCCATTTCATTTGTTGTTAAAAACTAGTTTCGCTGGCTGACTGCCACAACCGTTTGGAGGGGAAGCCCAGTGTCTGGCACCTTCCTCCTGCCTGGTGCAGTGAGCTGTGGGGGCAGATTCAACCCCCTCAACCTGTTACATCTTTTCCCAGTAGCACAAAGCTTGGTGCAGATGCGGTCTGAATAGCAGTGGAGGGGGTGGTTAGCAAGGGTCGGAAGGGACTCGGGACAGGTCTCTTGTTACATTCCCAGAAGGTGAGGCTGTGCACGGAGCCAGACCTGCTTCCCAAACAGGCCTCCCATTGCTGCACTGCCCCCCCTCACCCGACCCCACCCCCCACCCTACCCCCTGCCAGAAACAGCTCATTCCCTGAAAAGCCTCTGACACAGGCCCCTAGTAGGACTGTTACGGTTTCCTGGCTGCAAAGCTGTCTTTTTGAAGTGCAGTGTGTGTTTTTGTTTTCAAATTTAAATTCTGAATTATCTGTAGAGATTAATTTCCCTGTTTCATGCTTTCACAGTGCTTTTTGAAGCTCTCTTTACAATATCCATTTGTCCAGCTAGATTTTAAACTTCACTTATGCAAGGACTGGGTGTCTGCTCTGTTCACCACTGTATGTCCAGGGTCTGGAACAGTAAATGGAACAGGGGGGCACATGATAATTGTTTGTTGAATGAATGCATGAATGAACAAATGAATGATATGCTTTTCCTATGAAACCTTACCTAGGAAGAAAGATTTAAGGAGGCGGTTGACCTCCCAAGTTATAGCAGGGAGACAACTAAGGAACGTGCCCCAGAATTTCCCTAGGCTTTTGTTTGAGACAGTTCAGCAGGTGTGGCCGTCGGGTTTCTCTGCTGCTGTAAAGCACAAGTGGGTTGGAGCAGGACGGTGGGGAGCTGCTAGAGAGAGGCTGATAGGCGAAAGGGAAGAATCTGCTGTCTGACAAAAACAGGCCTAATTTTATCCAAGGGTGGGAGCGTGAGGCTGTTGAAGGCAGGGACTGATTCCCCTGCAGACTTTGCAAGCATTGAGATCGTCCCTATATCATACTAAAATGTAGGAATTGGGCCGGCAGTGAGCACCCTCAGTTATGTGGGATGTTTACTTACGTGATTCGTTTATTTCCACATAATGCCGGGCACCTTTGGGGATGCTGACTTTATGTCTCTGAGGTCTTCAGAAGGTCGGCCACCTTTCTCTGACACGCGTGGGAATAATGGTGTCCTAGTTCATTTTTACTTCACAAAACATAAGACATGATGTTCCTCGATGGCTGTAGCGTGGCCAGCCTTTGGAGAAAGAATATTCTCCTAAATAGAACTCAAAAGAGTCTTTGCATATTTGTGTCTGAAATCTTCAATAAAAAATAAATAAAAATTAAAAAAAGGAAAAAAGACAAGAAGCGATGCTGAGAGTGGAGATGCTAAAAAGTGCAGCCCTTATTTTGACGCAGCTGATGAAGGAGGAGAGACCGGCAGCCTGAGGGGCTGCGGGAGGACTATCTGGGCAACGGACTGGGAGGTCTTTGCTAAGCAAGGCTGTGGTTCTTCCGAAAACCTTTTCATGTTTTTGCCACATTGAGCAATATTTGCTTCAGATTTCTTGGTAAGAAGAAAAACATCGCATGGCTCAAGCCATAAAAAAGTGTATCTATTCCAAAAGTTACTGTTCGAGGACACATAGGGGTTTCCCCTCCTCTGTGCCCATGCTAAGCAAGCACCGGGCTGTCTGGCTTGAGGGACGCCACTCCATTAGCGCCCGAAGGAAAATGTGTGCTGAGCACTATGAATGTGAAACACCAAGGAACTCTCACATTGAAATTATTGTTATTGGAAAAGGACTTAAAGGAAAAGGTGAGAAGGGTGAAAAAGTGAAGATAAACTCTTTAACACTCAGTTCATATTAATTGTGAAAGATTATAAAGAAGATCAACATAGATTTTAAACAGAAAAACAATTCATTTTGAAGGAAACCAGTTTTCAGTTTTCCATGTTCTTGGTAAACCCTTGCCAACGTAGTCTATGTAACTGCGAGCACAGCACGTATGTACTGGGTGTTGTGTTTTTTTGTGGCTCAGTGTTCCAGGGAGGCTGCAGGTTGGAAAACTGCTTCTCATTTTGGAGGAAAATGGAGTTCGCTCTTTATCTCACTCTATAAGCCCATTTAATTTGCTGATTGACTAGACAGTAAAACGTAAAAATAAGACTTCTGTTAGAAAATGAAATGGAATAAAAAATAAATCATACAATAAAAAAACCCCCAAATACAAAATACCAAGGAGTAACTTTAAAACATGTAAGTCCAAAGGAGGAAAATGAACACTCGCTTAAATACAGAAACAGCTTCTAGAAGGTGTACTATAGTAAAGATGCCAATTCTCCCCAAATATCTCCACTGTAACATTTTCATTCAGAATACCAATAGAATTTCTTTTTGGATTTGACAAAATTTGTATATATTGAGAAATTGATTGTAATCTTTCCTTATTAGCTTTTTACATTGATATACCTATCTAGATGGTTATCAATTTTACAATAAAATTTTATAATAAAAACAAAGGCTGTTTGTTTTTATTGACTGTTCTCAAAGAAGAGTCCACACTGAGGTACATGAGTATATTGTCAGGTTTTTCTGAGAAATACTAACTTTCAGAAAAGGAGGGGACACTAGGCCACTAGTAAGAGGCAGACCAGCCTGTGTTGGGATCTTGTTTCTGTGTTCGTGTAGCACTTGTGCAGGACCCAGGGAATGAAATGATTAGTAGAGGAATAGTAACGTTATTAGGGTTTCCATCAACCATGGTCAGGATTCTGACCTAGAAGTGGGGGCCTGGGAGGCCCTCGGGAAGAGGCAGACACTGAGGCATCAGACTGAGTCCCACATCCTGGGAGGAAGCTCAGGGAGCTTCGTGACTCCCCAGGGCAGGGTGGTCCCAGACGGTGGGGTGGTGGGACAAGCACAGAGCCCAGATTGCGTCAGCGCCCTTCCCAGCTTCCTCCCACTGTGGGGAAAGTTACAGCTTCCTGTGAGCGACCCTCCTCCGGCACACTGATGTCTCCGGGGCTCTCTCTGTGCTCATCTCGGATTTGTTGCGTAGAGTTTTCTGGGGATCGTTACAGCTCAGGTTTGCCAACCTTACGCTCTCCCCTTTTTGCTGACCTTTTTATCTTTTGTTAGCTCCCTGTGTGTTTGGTATTTTTCACAAACTGTTCCAAACCAAGGACGCCTTTAGGTTTTTGTTGCATCATCCCTACAGCTCTGGAAATGAACTGCGCCCACTTCCACTGGGCCAGCCCTGGGCCCTCATCCCAGCAGGCAGTGTGGACGAACAGTAGCTACAACGACTTTAGGTTTTGTTGTCAAACAGATGGATGAGATTCCCATTTCTACCACTTCATAGCTGGGGCTGAGTTTCCTCATCTGCAAAAAAGTAATGATAAAAAAAAAATGATAGGTAGCTATGGAAGGCACTATGCCAAGGGCTTTAAACATCTCATTTAATCTTTATAAAAATTCTGACGCAAGTATATTATTGCACTCATTTTGTTAATGAAGACATTGAGGCTTAGTGAGGGTAAGCAACCTGCTGAAGCTCACACAGCTTGTGAGCTGAGCTGCGTGGTTTCTGCCCTAGGTCTGCTCCTAACGCTTAAGCAATACAAAGGGAGTGAATTTTACGTAAGAAGCTGTACATGGCGTGCTTGTTTGCTAGATGTTATCATTCTATTGTTACTGAAAGAAAACCTCATATTTCTAATTTGTTTTTTCATTCCTCCCATACACATGGAGTCCCTGGTATGGGCTAAGCTAAGCATTCCGGCACAGCAGTGATGAGCAGGAAAGGGCTCCAATCCTCCCGAGCTCATCTCCCAGTGGAGGCTGACATAAAATTGGTTGGAATGATCTCACGAAATGCTAACTTCGCCTGAGGATGTGTGGTTGACAGAATAAGGATCCTAAGGGATCAAGATTGCAGATGGAATTAAGATAGGGACATTATCCTAGATCTTCTGGATGAACCCACGTAATCCCAAAGATTCTTAAAAGGCAAAGAGGGAAACAGAGGGTGATGAATGTTAACTAAGCTTATTGTGATAATCACTTTACTATATAGACTTATATTGGATTGGCCAAAAAGTCCATTAAGTTTTTTCTGTAAAATAAAAGACACATTTGTTATTTTTATCAATAACTTTATTGATTTGGGTGCTTCGAGTGTGTTGGCTGTCTCCTGCTATTGGGTTCTAGTGGATAAAGGCCAGAGATGCTGCCAAACACCTTCCAACGCATAAGACAGCCCCTCTGTCAACAGTACCAAGTAACTTTGCAAACCACTTTGATCAGTCACAGCACCTTCTCCATACACTGCACAAATCTTTTTTTACATTACATTGTGTTTTTACCTTTCGTGAAACAACAAAGCACAATATGCTGAAAATGTTGCGTATTTTCTTCCATCTTCAATATTAAAATGGCTGCACAAAAATTCACTAATCTCGGTATCACATACACAGTGATATGATAGCTGTCACAATACAATCTAACAAAATTGTTTTGAATGAAGTTAAAGACAACTAAGCACTACTAGAGCCATCTTACAGAAAAACTAAATGAACTTTTTGACCAACTCAATATCAGATCATTATGTTGTATACCTTAAACTTAGATGTTATATGCCCATTACATCTTAATAAAGTTGGAAAAAATAAATAGAAAAGGTTAACTGATGTTCTTGGACTGGGTTCCCCAGGCGGCGGTGGCAGGAGTCTGATGGTATGATTTGGGTAATGTCCGTGACCCCAAGGTCTCAGGGAAAGAAATCCCTCCTATGGTGACATCCTTCTAGAAGGCCGTTCCTCTTCAGCTAAAGCTGGCTTGAGCTGGCTCCGTGGTGTGCAACTAAAAACATTGGATGGTAGTACTGCTGTGATGCTTGCTAAGTGACGTTGTGCTGTATGATACTTAGATTATGTTCATAGAATCTAAGAATCTGATTCTTAGATTACAAGCAATTAAGACCAGATAAATCAAAGCATAACAATAAACTTTAAGATCACCTGCATAGGGCCTAGTACCGACTACTGCATGCAACGTTCAAAATAAGAATTTGTTTCTTTCTCCCAAGAGTCTGAAAACTCAGTGGTGGCCTGATTGATCACTGTCCCCTGGAAGGAGTTTTTGGGCACAGGGCCAATAAAAGTTTTTCTCATTAAATCATTTCTGCCCTTACAGTTTTGGCTCTTTGTAGCTCAGGGTAAGTGTGTCTTTGTCAGTATGTGCCAAGTATGTTATACAAAAGGTGAAATGCTTCAAAAACAAATCTAACTACAATGGTATTCCTTAGTGGACTTTTATTTTCTTCTGAATTCTGACTCCTTTTCTAAGAGCTCAGAGTTCCAGGGAGCAACCAGAAGTGGATTTTATTGTTAAATCTTTGATTGTAGAACCTCACAGATGGAACACCAGAGTGCAATATCATTTTGCAGGTGAAGAAATGGAGTTCCAGGGAGGAAAAGGGACTTGCATGAGGTATCACAACTAGTTTGAGGCTGGAGGGCAGCAGACTGTGCCACCCCAGCTGTGACTGCAGGAGTTTAGGATGTGCCACCCCGAAATACGCTGTTTCATGTATTGATTATTTTGAGCTGTAGGCATTTGAAAAATAGTAAATGCAGGAAGAGGCCTTGTCTGGTGTCCCATTATCTGCCAGGAGGTAGATCCTCTAAAATGGACTCAGTGGCCATAAGCCCTCTCCTTGGGAGTTTCATCAGGCAGGGAGCATGGCTCTTACTCAGGAGAGGAGACCAGAAGTCCACACCACTCTCAGACGACCTTTGTGGCAGACGATCAAAACTCTCAGCTGTTCTTCTAAGGGTCTGGTCCTCCTTCCCCCAATTCAGTTACTTTCCCCTACGGGGCCTACATTCCTCCTCCCCTTTCCTTAGTAAGAGGGTATTTCATCTGGAATTCTAAAGCAATCTCTTTGATCTGATCATTTTTCCGTGGGTATCACCCATGAATGCACGAGGTATACACGTTAATACACTTCTTCTTTTTTTTTTTTCTGGTCGCGTGAATCTGTCTTTGATTACAGGGGTCTCAGCTAAGATCTCAGGGAGGCAGAGGGAAAGTGACCTGCTGCCCTACAAGGCAGATCTAGACTAGAAAAGTCCTAGTGCTCAGTTCCTTCCACAGATGCATCTTTTGTTCTAAGAGAAACCAGGACTGTGTTGTTCAGCCTAGGAGACTTTCCCTACGGCAAGTCTTTCTGCCTGTGGCTCCCAAATGAGGGGTTTTACCAGTGAAACAGGTTGACAGAGATCATTTAAAATGGCCTTTGGAAGGATATCCCATGCTCATGGATTGGAAAAGGTTAATAGTGTTAAAATGTCCTTACTACCTAAAGCAATCTACAAATTCAGTGCAATTCCTGTGAAAATAGCAATGGCATTCTTCTCAGAACTAGAACAACTAAATCCCAATTCTATATGGAATCACAAAAAAGACCCTGAGTAGCCACAGAAACAAACCTTCAAAAAGAACGAAGTAGGAGATATCGTGCTCCCTGATTTTAATCTGCTACAAAAAAGCTGCAACAATCAAAACAGTACAGCACTGCCAGAAAAACAGCTATATAAATCAGGGGGTTAGACTAGAGAGCCAAGAAACAAATCTTTGTTTATATGGCCCATTAATCTATGAAAACGGAGGCAAGGACATACAATGGGGTAAAGATGGTCTCTTCAATGATGGTGTTGGGAAAACTGGACAAGTACGTGAAAATAATGAAGTTAGATCATATTTAGAAATAAACTCAAAATGGATTACAATTTAAATATAAGGCCTGAAACCATAAAACCCCTAGAAGAAAACTTAGGCCATAAACTCTTTAACATTGGTTCTAACAATACCTTTTGGATATGTCTCCTAGGACAAGGGAAACGAGCAAAAATAAACAAAAGGGACTACATCAAACTAAAAAGTTTTTGCACAGTGAAGGAGACCATCAGTGCAATGAAAAGATAATCTACTGATTGGACAAAGATATTCATAATGATATATCCAATAAGGGGTTAATATTCAAAATATATAAGAAACTCATACAACTTAACTCCAAAAAAACTAAACAATCCCATTTAAAAAATTGACAGAGGACCCAAATAGATATTTCTCCAAAGATGGCCAACAGACGTGTGAAAAGATGTTCAACATCACTAATTATTAGGGAAACACAAATTAAAACCACAATGAGGTACTACCTCACACCTGTCAGAATGCCCATCATCAAACAACAACAACAAATAACAAGTACTGGTAAGGATGTGGAGAAAAGGGAACCCTTGTACATGGTTAGTGAGATTGTAAATTGGTGCAGCCACTATAGTAAACAGTATGGAGGTTCCTCAAAAAATTAAAAATAGAGCTGTGATATGACCTAGCAATACAACTTCTGGGTATTTATTCATAAAACTCACACTGATTTGAAAAGATATATGTATCTGTATGTTCATTGCAGCTTTATTTACAATAGCTAAGGTATAGAAGCAACCTAGACAGATGAATGGATAAAGATGTGATATTTACATGTGTGTGGGACTACATTGAACTAAAACGTTTTTGCACAGTAATGTGAATATTACTCAGCCATAAAAAAGAATGATACCTTGCCATTTGTGACAACATGAATGGTCTTAGAGGTCATTATGCTAAGTGAAATAAGGCAGACAGAGAAAGACAAATATCATGAGTTCACGTATCTGTGTAATCTAAGGAAATAAAACAAAACAGACCCATAGATACAGAGAACAATCTGATGGTTGCTCAAGGGGAGGGGAATGGAGGGTGAAAAGGAAATAAAATGGAAGCTATAGAAATGAATTATTGGAATTACTTATTTTTTGGGGAAATCAACCAGCCAACCAACCAAGCAACATTTGTAGACAGTCTGGCCCCAGAGCAGCGTGCTCCTCCACCTTGCCATATGCTGCCCGTATTGCAGTGCAAGAATGACTACCAACACAGTTATTACCATTCCAGAGCTCTTTGGAATGTCAGATAAGAGCTGGGAGATAAAAACCTCCTACGTAAACTATGCAATTAAAAACTATAAGGTAACGTTAGGTCATTTTGCCATAAATCATAAAGAGGCATAAACATCTCTAAATAATGTCAAATTATTATGGAGTATAAAGATGTATAAAAATATAAAGTATATAATAAGCGCCTGAAACAATATAAAATATTCTTTCACCTACTTTGATTCATTTCTTTATTATTTTATGCTCTTGGTTTGCACTGATGCCTGTGTCCCTGAGCTGCTGGGAAGGACTGGCCATAAAGCAGGGGTTATCTAGTCAATGTTCTCAATCAACAAGCAGCAGTGACTGCCCTGGCCACAGTGAGGGGCTATGGAAAAATATGTACTTACATACGTACGTACATACATATCCTTTGCCTTGAATGGGAAGAAATTGTACCATACTCAGCTTTGGGATTTTTGCAGGAAGTGCCTTTCCCTTGCTCCCTTCTCTTCTAAACTCCTGATCCAGTTTTATTTCTTTTTCCTGGGGTCCTTTCAGTTTCTGCTTAATGAGATGGGTGGTTGCTGAGTGTTTGATTGACTCTTGGTATGTACAGCTTGTATTCATCTTCCTGAGAAAGGCCATTGCACAATAAGGGATTGCCAACGGCAACCGTGGTGGCATTTCTGGGCACCGCGGCAGCATTCCCAGCAGCTCTGCTCCCCACCCCAGTGGAAGGAAACCTCTCTTCTGACTATAATGGGGGGAAGCGTGATTTCCAAAGTAATTAAAATATTCCTATACAGAGAGAACTTAAGTTCCTGTCACCCATCAGGCCTCTTTATTTTTTACCCATGTTCAGTTCTACTGATTTCCAGGACACCTAAGCCAAGTCTACCCTGGAGGGAAGTACTTTTGGAGTAAAATCAAATCAGTCACAAATGAGTTACAACATCTCAATTGCCTTAATAGATCAAACAAAACGTCACTGTGTTCCAGACACCAGACCTGATCCCCTCAGTGGAGACCTCCAGCTTTAAAAAAATAAATGCAAATCTTTGGATGCCTACAGCAAAATCCCAAGCAATGCTCTTGGGGGCTTAGCTGGACACACACTTGGAAGAGAGTTTGCTGAGCACGTGGCCTGGCCAGGATGGTGCAACTAACCAGTGAGCTAGTTGGACAAGCTCTCCTGTTTCTGGCCAGGAGTAAAGAAAATTGATTTCACTCTCTTGGTCCGCAGAGTATTGCCTGGGGAGACGGTGGGTAAGTAAACAGTTTTTGTGTTGGTAGCACTTGGGGTAGCTCCAGAAGAGCTTGCTGCCCACAGTCTCCCTCCTCCATCCCAGCCTCGCTCCCCGTGTTCCCTGCAGGACCGAACTCTGTTTCTGCGCACGTGTGTGCGTACGGCAGGCACAGAGCTCCCTGTTTCAAGTGGGCCTCATTTTTCAATATAGCTGGATGGTCCTCCAAATCCAAACTTTAAAAACAGGTAGATTGAATTGAGATTTATAAAACAACCCTTCAAACTGAAAAAACCAACCAACCCAGTTTTATTGGTGAAATTGGTTTACCAATTGACATAAAATGTACAATTTGATGAAGTCTATATACACATGTATATATCCAAGAAATTACTACTACAATCAAGATAATGAGCATGTTAGCTACCTCAAAAGTTTCCTCTTACCCCTTTTGTGTTCCTCTTCCTGCCCCTACCAACCGCCCCCCCAACCACCCACAACTCTGACAACAACTGATCTGCTTTCTCTCAGATTTGTTTCAGCCTCTAGAAATTTATATAAATGGAATCATACATTTGTATTCTTTTCTGTCTGGCTTCTTTTACTCAGCATAATTGTCTTTAGATTCACCTATGTTGAGTGAACTTTATTAGTTTGTATCTTTCAAGCAATTGTCCATTTTATCTAACTGGTTAAATTTATTGTCATAAGTTGTTCATAATATTTCTTTATTGTTCTTTGGATGTCTAGAATTAAGATGCAGTCACCTGTCATTCTGAATATTAATTTTTGTTTTCTCTGTTTTTCTCCTCATAATTCTGTCTAGAGATTCAGCAATTTTATTGATCTTCTCCAGTAAGCAGCTTTTGGTTTCATTGATTTTGCTTTTGTTTTTATGTTTTTCTATTCATTGATTTTTGCTCTGATATTTATTACTTCCTTCCTATTGCTTTACTGTATTTCCTTGGTTTAATTTGCTTTCCATTTTTTTTTTTTTTGTATCTTAAGATAGAGGCTGAAGTCATTGATTTGAGAACTTCTAATATAGGTAGTTACTAATATACATTTATCTCTAAGTACTGCTTTAACTGCATCTCACACATTTTGGTATGTTTTCATTTAAAAATACTTCCTAATTTATCTTTGATTTCTTTTTTGAGCCATGTGTTATTTTAAAGTGTATTACATATATATATATATACACACACACATAAATATAAATATATATATATATATTTGTCACTTAGGTCTAAATAAAGCTGTCAAAAATAAGTATATTACTTGGTTTTCAAATATTCGGGGATTTTCCAGATATCTTGCTGTTACTGATTTCTGATTTAATTCCATTTCAGTCAGAGAAATACTGTGTTTGGTATGAATCCTCTTAAACTGATGCTGACTTGTTTTATTGTCGTGTGCACTTGTGTGTATATTCTGCTGTTGTGTAGAGTGTTCTAGATATATCAATTAGGTCAAGTGAGTAGGTCATGTCATTCAAGATATTTGTATCT
>PVIA01009566.1:0-60078 GCA_004024845.1 Tonatia bakeri
GGCCAAAGACGCTCCTCCCCCCTCCCTTCTTAGGCCTCCTGTCTGAGCCTAGGACACCTGGGTCTGCCCCAGGCTAGGGACGGTTCAGGGCCTTCTGTAGAGCCTGCAGCCTCATCTGTGTATGATGAGGTGTGGTGAGCGTGTCTGGCAGTGCCAATCATCTCCCAAATATTTACTGGGTGTCTCCTCTGTTCCAGGCACAGGAGTAAAAACAGACAGCATCCCTGCCTTTCCTGAGCTCACCCTGAAGTAGGGATGACACCTTACCTCAAATAACCACAGAAGCAATTATAGCATAATTTCAAATTAGGAACTGTGATAAAGAAAGGGTAATGGGGGTTCTGGGAGCCATTTACAGGAGCATGACATAGGCTGGCATCAATAAGGGCTCCTCGAGGAAGTGCCTTCAGAACTGAGACCTCAAGAGGTTATGAAAAGCTGTTGACAAGACAAAGGTGGAGGAAGAGTGGTTCAAGTGAAGCATTTTCAGGTGGAGGGCACAGGTGGCACAAACTAAGGAAAAGAAGACCCGAGTGACTAGGTCAGGGGTTGGGTACTTCCTCAGTGAGCCTATGAGTCTGTGGGCAGTTGCAAATGTGTATTGGCTTCAAGGTTCAGAAAAACAGAGCCCTACTTCCTTACCTACCTTCCTCAGATTAGGTGTCTGGACCTCTAAACCAGGGCCCAGGTTGGAGTGGGTGAGAAGACAGAATAAAGGCTGAATCTGAAGTGGTCTAAGCTGAGGAAGAGGGGCAAGACCCTGGGCACTGTGGGTGTGTTTGGGTGGAAGATGGGGTGTATTAAATGTTTGTGAGGGGTGGCATATGGGTGACTGGGTACGGGGAGGAAATAGGCACATATGTCGCTATGGAGATTCAGGGGAATACTCTATTTGGGATATGGCAGCTAAATGTAGGCCTAGACCTTTAAGGACCTCTGCCCATCTCCTCGGTCCCCCAGAAAGAACTTCCAGCTGCTCTTAAATGTCCCCGTCCCTATCCTCTGTCTATTCAACCCAGAGATTTGACTACAGCCCCAGAGGTGACCCCTCCACCACCTTCCTCAGCTGGCTTCCACCCCAAGCACCTCCACTCCCTAGGTCCCCATCCACTTTTTTCTGTGCTCAAACGTCACTTCTATGACCCTTTCCTGACCCCCAGCCTGGGTGTCCATATAGTTCCCCACCACATAGGGAACACTTCATGGGCTTATCCCTCAGACCCTGGGTGTGCCATGACTTAGTAGTTAGCAGAAAGCATGCTTGAATTAATGCAGGGAGATGAATCAAGAAGTGGTGATGGGACTCAAACCCTAGGGGCACTGGGCAGGATGTGAAAGTCATGGACCCTTGAAGAGGACAAATGTCACATGTGTACTGGGAACACTGGAGGTATATACTTTGAGACATCATTCGTCAGGGTGTGTAGATGGGGGTGGTGGCTCCCTGTGGGTATAGGAGATTGTAGACAGACCCTGGACTCTCAGACTTCTGGACCCTTCCTTCTATGACCCTCACCCTCAGTTCTTCTTACTTTGGGGAGAGAGGCAGCAGGATCAAAGCTAGGGCTGAGGCCCTGGCTGGTGTAGCTCAGTGTATTGAACATAGGCCTGTGAACCAAAGGGTCGGTGGTTCGATTCCCAGTCAGGCTACATGCCTGGGTTGCAGGTCAGGTCCCCAGTAGGGGGCGCATGAGAGGCAACCACACATTGATGTTTCTCTCTCTTTTTCCCTCCCTTCCCCTCTCTCTAAAAGTAAATAAATTATTTAAAAAAAAAAAAAAAAGCTAGGGCTGAGGTGTCCAGCAGGTGCTGGGGATAATAATTCCACTGGGGAGGTGACACACACCCAGCTGGCCACCCAACCTCCCCCACCCTTGGGCAGGAATGAGGGACAGCTGCCACGTTATCAGGGACACATTTCCTGGGAGCCCAAGGCCTGACTCACAGAGGCCCAGGAGGGAGGGGTTCTACCCCTTGTGCTTCCTTCTAGCCCCCCAGCCTGCCCTCAGCAATTCCATAAGGCTGTGTGTTTTTGTTTACACCTTTATTGTCCACTCCCGCTGACCCCAAGGATTCCAGGGCACCAAATATCCAGGCACTGAGGCCAATTATCTGAAGCCATTGCAGTTTAGGTGGGTGGGGGAGCTCTGGAGGTTCTGGCGAAGGGACTGAAAGCCGGTTAAGTCACATTCCAACCCCACTGGAAGGGAAATGGAAGGCTGGAGGGGGTGGGGAAGGAGAAGGAAAGGTGGTCCAGGACCCAGACCCCTCAGCCGTGGATTAGGGGGGTCAGTAGCAGCAGGAATAGAGAAGCAGGAGGGAAGCCTGAGGTCCCAGCCATGTCCAGGGGACAGAGATTGCTGCCTTCAGGGGGCCAGTAGGGGGAGCCACTGGGGGGCAGGAAATGGGCCTCTCCCACTGTCTGGGAGATCCAGGCCTCTTCAGCGCCAATAGAGGCAAACAGCTCCTGGCTCCCTCTAACAGCCATGCCCACGAGGACCCAGGAGCCTCCCTCACTCTGGCACAGGAGCGGAGGTGCTGAGGCCACCTGCATAATAAAAGCCAAGGCCAAAAGGGTCTCTTACCCTTCCTCCTGGTCCCCTGCACCTTCTCCTAGGGTACAGCTACAAAGTAGTGCTTGTCTCCATCCTTACGTATCCGGGCCCCTGGTTGCTTTCCAAGGTCTGACCAGGAAGCACTGCTTCTTCCCATTTGGGGCCCAGCACCCAGGAATTTTAACCGTTTTCTCTCCAGTGTCTAGCTGCCCAGTACTGCCTTCCCCTCCCTGGACCAGGATGCCCAGGCCCCTGTACCTCACACCTGTCTTCCTGCCCCTCTGCGTACAGGACACAGAGAGTCCCAGGGGGGAGAATACCCTGATAGAGGCAGTGACAGAGTCGTGGTGTCAAGATGGAGACAGCAGCAGCCACAGGGACTAGAGAGAGGAAAGAGGGATGTCCAAGGGATTCTGGCCTCCAATCACTTCTCATCCCTAGGGCCCAGGGCTCTCACCTCGGTCCTGGGGGTCCTTCCAGCCCAACACCCAGCAGCTGCCCCCCAGGGGGATTCCCCCTGGGTGAAGGCAGATGGACAAGGCTGAAGGGGAGGGCTCCACCCGGGAGCTCAGCTCTAGGAGGGCCAGGGGGGGCCGAAGTCCCAGGTGCCGGGGCAGGCGGATGCTGATGACCAACCGGGATACCTGGTGGCCCTGTGGGAGGGGGCTGGCCCCTGTTCGACCCAGGTACACTTCAATATAAGGCACTGTTGTAGAGCCTGGCCTGTTGGAACAAGGCCCAATATTACCTCCTGCCCACCCTCCACTCTCATACCTTGCTGGTAAAGTCCTTCCCAGCCCAAGGGAAAGGGTGGAATGAATCTCCAGAGTCATTCCACTAACTCCTTTATTATTGCTCCTTCCTAGTCTCTCTTCCATTTCAAAACACTTTATGCAAGTTTCCCTGTGCTCTAGGAGCCCTTAAGGGAGAATATCCCACTATTGCAAGAGTTCTTCGACCCATCTCCCAAATTTTCCCTCCTGCCCAGGAGATGGGTGAGACCCACCTGAGGATACAATGAGTTGCTGCCAGGACCCAGCCTGGGGCCACAAGGATCCCGGTGCAGACTCGATCACCAGCCACATGCACCTCTGCCAGCCACGGCCACAGGAGCCCCACTGGAGCAGGCTCTGGCCGCAGGCCACAGGCTAGGGAGAGGAGGTGACCATCTCAGTGGGGGTCTCACAGCTGACCCCTGAAGCTCCTGCCATGGATTTAAGCACCCCCAAGAACTAAGCCCCAGAGGCCTGCTCCTCACCACCATGTTCTGTGTGGGGAGGACAAGTTTGTGTCTCAGTCTCCTCCCCCTCAGGGCCCCAGTCCCAGGTCAGCTGGTCCTCTAGGTAGGCTCCCCGAGTCACATGGCTGATCCATGGGCCATGGGTCTGAAGAGGGTAGAAGGCTCTGGGACGTAGGCAGCCACTAGAGAAGTCTCTGATTCCAGCCAGGAACCAGGTCCCTTCCTCCCGGCACAAAAGGCTCCAACTGGAGTAGTTCTGCAGCAAGAGAGGGTGTGTTATCAATCTCTGCGTTTGCGTGCGTATGTGCGAGTGTGTGTGTGTGTGTGTGTGTGTGTGTGTAAGTTGAAGAGAGGATATCAAAGATCCTGGGGCTTTCCCAGACTGCAGATTCCTCCTTTCTTGGACATAAGTCCCACTTCCTCCAAGTCAGGCTCCATTAATAATCTGTATAAGGATTCCCATTAAACCCAAAGGTAGAGAGAAAGCCCGACAGAGCCTAGAGTTGCCTCAGTCCCCTCCCAAAAGTATCCCCGAGCCAGGCTCCGCCCCCAGGGTGTTCTGAGCCCACCTCACCCCCGTCCCCGCGCCGGAGCGCTCTGCCTTTCTGCCAGCCCCTCAGGCCTCAACCTCCCCAACCTCCTCGGCCTCTTTCTGAGTCCTAATCAGGCCCGAAGGCTCCGCCCCCGCTGCTAACCCAACAGCGGCCCGACTCTTCCTCCTCCTGGTAGGCGGGGCAAAGCGCGTGCGGTGGGTCTCCTGGCGGCGGTACGGTTGCCCCCTGGTGGCCGTACAAGCAGTGACACCACCAGCTGCTCAAGAGCTCCGCCTCAAGTAGCGTGTTAGGGCCGGGGGCAGGTTCTGGGAGAGAAAAGGGAGGGAGTCCGCGCGCAGTGAGGCTGGGCCTTACGCCACCCCGCCCTACCTGGCGCTGGGCCCCTGCTCACCGCCACGGCCCCAGCGAGCCAGGCGGCATCGGCTCCCGGGCAGGAAATAGTGTTCTGGGTGAGGTAGGCACACCGCCCGCGGGGCCACGCTTAGGTTCACGGGCGCGCGCAGCTGCAGTAGCACCAAGTCCGAGGCGTGGTCCCAGGAAGCGTTCTCGTGTGGCACGAGGCGCATCACCTGCTCCGCGCCCAGGCGCGAGGGCAGCAGCACGCGCCAGGTGTCCAGGTCGTGGGGCTGGCGGTCTGGGCTGCTGCGGCTGCGGAATGGGAAGACTGGGGACGTGGACTACATTCCGCATCCTGGGCTGGAAACCTCCCACCCCTGACTTACTTAGGCTTCATATCCCAGGCTAGGATTCTGTTTCCCGGGCCAGAGAACTGTGCACTCAGAGTCCTGCATCCTGGATTGAATTTATACTACCTCTCTACTCGCCCCCAATAGACCAGAACCTTGCTTTGCGATCTCGATCCTACATCTCCCAAGGAACCTTGCTTTGCGATTTCGACCCTACACCCCCTCCCCCACCCCACCCCCACTTCAGACTGAGGGACACCACCCACCCAGGGATGGGGACAAGTAGATAGTGTCTCAGGCCCACCGGGGAAAGGCAAGAATCCCTGAGATGTGGGTTTTCACTCACTCCAGAAAGCAGCTGGCAGGTGCCAAGACCCAGTTTTCAGACACCAGCACCCCATGGCAGGGTCTGGATCCTGGCACTATCACTTGAGCTTCCCAAGGCCAGGCTCCTGGCCTCTGGGCCTTCCCGCACTCTGAGGGGTGAGAGGCCTAGGTCAGCGGGCCTCTTGAGCCCTCAGCACTTTCCACCCCAACTCAAATATCCCATGTTTACCAGACATCCAGGGGTCCTATCCCCTCACCTGGCAGGGCAATTGTGCAGTTCTCATCCATGGGCTCCCATGGGCCTGTCTGGGGTCCCTGGGACTGGGTGGGAAAGGCAGGCCCAGGCTCTGAGCCCATCACCTGCTCCCGGATCCATGCCTCGTAGGGAGCTACAGCAGTGAAGACTCCCGGGCGGTTCCTTCGTCCACAGCCAAAGCCAAAGCTGGTGATACCTGCCTGGAACCATCGTCCACGTTCCTCACAGACCAGGGGTCCACCAGAGTCTCCCTGATGATAGATGATTCAGTGTCAGGGGATCAGCCCAGGGACCCACCCGATTATACTTGGCCATGTTCTAGAGTTTCTACATCTCTTCTTGTTGGCCCAGCATACAGCCACCTTCTCCTAGGAACCTTCCTTGGCTGTGTTAACTTCTGTATTCCCTACAACTCTAGACAGAAGAAAGACATGTGAAGCAGAAAGGCTGGTGATGAACAGACAAGCTAAGAGAACCAAACTAATACATTAAAAGCCATGCCAGAGAGGCCTGAAGGTCTCACTCACAACCAAATGATTCTTGTTCAATGAAGAATTCAAATAAACTCTGTCTTGGGTTTCTAAGTTCATGCAATTGTTAAAGTAAATCAGAGGTGCCAGCATTTAGAAGGCTGTTAAAAATAGGAAATCGAAAAGCAGCAAGAATAGACAAGAGGAAGAACTACAATGAACAGACACTAAAACAATGGTTCTGGGCTATTTCATGCTTAGAGGCATCGTCCCTAAGATATCTCTCTAGTCCAGATCAGGCATTTCTGTGACCTGAACTGGGTCCCAAAGAAGGCGCAGAATCATCTAGAATGTGCTGTCCAATTTGGTAGACACTAAATAAAATGAAAAATTTAGCTCTTCAGTTACACTAACTACATTTCAGATGTTTTTCAAATGTTCAGTAGACAATGTGGCTAGTGCCTACTATCCTGGACAGTGCAGATATAGAACATTTCCATCACTATAGGAAGTTCTGTTGGACAGCGCTGTCTAGAGGAATTCGAATTGCCCACAATCCTGTTCAAGAAGGCAGGGGATTTTGTCCATAGGTCCTGGAACCTCATGACTGGGAGGGACCCTGAAGACTGTCTAGCCTGAATCCCCATCACCACCATGCACCTGAGTACTGGAAGAATGTGTGTCACTTGAGGAAGGTTTCTGGGAAAAAATGATTAAAATATACCATATTTTGGCCTGTAGCAGGTTATCTGGAAAATTCCTTCCTGTGAAGGATTAATTCATTTTTAAAGAGGACTATTTATTGATTATTTACTAACAGGTGCTGTGCTGTCCTTTTTCTACATCCTCATATCAGGGATGGCCCCATTAGGCACCCAGTGAGAGCTGGGAAGTAGGGTTATAATAATATTAATAGCTAATGCTTATTTAGCTCTTACCAAGGACCACACACTGTTCTAAGTGTTCTTACATATACAAATTCATTTAATCATCATTACCACCCAATGATCTTCATTTGCCAGATGAGAAAGTCTGAACATAAGGAAGTTAAATATCTTGGCCAAGGTTACACAGCTAATAAGTGAGAGTGCCAAGCCTCAAACAAGGCAGACTCACTCCAGAGTCTGGCATGTAACCACTGCACTATACTGCCACAAATAACAGTTGTTGAGCCCCAAGTTCTATCCATTTATAATCTTCACAACTCTCCTATCCATTGGCCATCTAGTCCTCTTTCTGCAGATACAGTTCAGAGATATGGAAGAGAAGGGATTTTCCTGTTTCTCACACTGCTTCCTATTGGTTATGGCTCTGCCTGGCCCTGTCAGGCAGGTGCAGGGGCGTCCCCTCACCTGGCAGGTGTCCCTGCGGCCCTCTGGGTAGCCAGCACACAGCATCCCTGGCAATAGCTGAAAAGTGAGGTTGAAGGGGCCAGGCCGGCTGTAGAGACATTGACAGGCAGCTTCTCCCAGAAGCCTTAGCTCCACTTCTTGCAGCACCCAAGGGAGAGGCAGGGGGTCTGAGGGAAGAACCAGACAGCTAATGCTGCGAGGCAGGCATGGAGTCCCTTGTTCCTCAGGGCTCTGCTTTTTCCCCTCCGGCTGCCTCCTGGCCATCTCTGTCTAGATGCCTCATGGCACTGCAGCCCACTGCTTTCAAAACCAAACATCATCTCCTCCTGCTCCTCTGTCCTCCTTCCTACATCCTCCTCTCAAGAATGATCCCATCAAGCACCCAGTGAGAGCTGCCATGTATGATTTTGTCCTGCACAAAGGTCGCCAGCCAACAAAGGATGCTCGTGGGGGCTAAAATCACTAAGCTCTGCTTCCTGACATGGGCTGTGTCAGTCCTGAGAGGGTCCTTTTCAACAAATATGCCACACACACTACATGCGGTCTTGCGCCAAGTTGCCAAGTACAGAATCTGGTGTCATTCCTGGTCCATGTCTCAATTTCCCCTCCCCAATAAATTCCCAAGTCTAGAAAGCTTCTCATTTTCGACCTCTTGGCATTTTTATGGCACCTGCCCTAGGTCAGGAAGCATAACCTTGGGCCTGGAGGAGTGGTCTGACCTCCTCACTGATCTGTTCCCCAACCCACCCTGCACTTGTTGATGCCAGAGAAATGTTTTTAAAGCTCCGCTCTGATCTTACCAATGAATATCAAATGGATCCCACTGTCTAAACCTGAGGCCTCAATCCTTTCCTGGGGTGAACCTGCTTTTAATGGAGACAAAGTCTCAGGACCCAGAGAGGGTAAGGGAGAGTGTGGGCAGAGCTCCTTCCCTCCCCACCCAGAATCCTGAGAGGTCAGGGGATGGCTGAGGCTATATTTGCAGGTCGACTAGGGAAGTTCAGTAATTGTCCTGGTGATCCCTGCAGCTGGTGGGGTACCCTGGCCCTCAATCTGACCTTAAGGCCTTCATGGTCCAGCACCAGCAGCTTTTGTAGCCTTTGCCCTCTCCACTTCAGCCTGACAGCCTGACTTTTCTCCATCTACTGTGCCTCACCTGGGTCTGCAGGGTGACCTCCATCTCCCCCTACCTTTCTGTTATGCCAACTTATGTCCTGATTTCACACAACCTCACCAGAAATCTCCTGCTGTGGGTGCCAACGGTCAGGATGGCCTGTCCCCATCCCCGCAAACTTCCTAGGGGCTCAGACTGACCCTTTCTTGTTCTGTCCTGCCCTGATGGGGCCCCTGCAAGCAGAGGCTATGGCATATCCTCTCCAAGTACCCTCTCTAAAGCTACAGGCATTGCAAGGGACTGATCACAAATGTGGAATTATTATGGGGGATCTTGCTAATATGGCAAGATAACATTGGATAATGGGGATGATAGGGAATGGAAAAGTTATTTATTCCTCCCCACACCTTCTAACATAAGTGTTTGCTTATTTAGCTAAATAAGTATTATTGTTTACCCACTAGAATGCAGACTCTGAGAAGGCAGAAATTTTTGCTAGTTATGTTCATCGGTGTATCACTAATGCGTAACACAGTGCCTGGCACAAGAATGTGCTCAGAAAATATCTGTTGAGTAAATGAAAGGTGGACTAAATGAATGAGAGTGGTGAGGGTGGGTAGGGAAAAGACAGAAGGTGGGGGGTAGAGAGATGAGTAGGGGGAGAGTGGGGGGGAGAGGTGGGAAGAAAGGAGGACAGAAGATGACATTTGCTGAAAGCCTGCTGTACACCAGGTGCTGTACTTCAGTGCTGGGATCCTAGGCAGGATGACCAGCCTGCAACCTGTGGGGCCGAGTAGGGCCCAGGATGGCTAGGAATGTGGCCCAATGCAAAATCGTAAATTTACTTAAAACCTTTTTTCTTTGCTCATGAGTTTTCGTTATTGTTTGTGCATTTAATGTGTGGCCCAAGGCAACTCTTCTTCCACTGTGGCCCAGAGACTCCTAAAGGTTGGACACCTCTGAAAAATATCTAAAATGTATTAATTAGTGCTATGCTATTCATTCTGTTAGAAGCTTTATGCATTTTCTCATGGAATCCACTCAGCAACCCTGAGAAATGGGCCCTATTTTCCTCAGTTTTCAGAGGAAGAAATGGACTGGGTGTAGTGCTTTGTCTGAAATAGCAGACTAGGATGGGAACTCTAGTCTGAATCTAAAGCAGGAAAGACAAAATCTAAAGGCAGGGGGTTATGAATCTGTCTCACCTGAAAGTAGAGGTGAGGAGGGAATGGGGGTTATGAATCTGTCTTAGAGAGCCCTTGGGGAGGATGACTAATGGGGCTCAGCAAGGCACTCAACCTGGGCTGAGCAAACCTGGCCCCAGGCCCCGCCCCGTGGGCCCCATCTCCCCAGGGCCTGCCCCTGGGCCTGCCCATCTAGGGGCCCAGCTTTTTGGACTCGCCCATGAGATCCCGCCCAGAGGACCATTCAGTAGGCTCCACCTCTCCGATAACCCTTCCAGGACTCCAACTGTCTCGCTCACCGGCCTCCTGTACATCCCCCCAGCCGGTGGCCCAGCAGGCCGTGCCGTGAGCGAAGCGGTGTGAGGCGCGGGGCAGGCAGACAGGCTTCACGGTGGGGCCCAGCCTGGCAGGCGAAGCCAGGCGCAGGAGGGCCAAGTCGGCTCCCAGTTCCACGCTGCTGTAGTTGTCCGGCACCAGGATGGCCGCCACTGCCCGTACGTGCGCGGCGTCCAGGGGCCCGTCCTGGGAGTGCACGCCCAGCAATACCGACCACTCGGCCGCGGGCTCCAAGGTCCCATTGCTGCGCCAAGGCCGAGGCGGGAGGGGGTTAGACTAACCCTAATGGAGGGCGGATCCTCGTGGGGCTGGGGGCTCAGAACTTGGGAGAAGGTAGGGATAGCGGGAACCCAGGATGGGCGGAGTCGGGTTCACTTTGAGGGCTGGGCAACCGAAGTTAAGATGGACTGGAGGCAGTTGATTGGGGGTATGGGAACGATGGAATTCAGACTTAGATATTTAGCAGCCTGAACACTCAGAACCGGGATACCTCGCAGAGCACCTGGCTTCCGATTAGGGCAGGGAGGCGGGGGTGGGGTGGGGCAGCTAGTCTCCAAATTAGCTGAGTACACGGGGTCAAAGCTGCGAGGCTGGTTTGGCTTTTGAAGGAGAGGAGCTGGGCACGGGTGAATACTCACTCTACGAAACAGTGAGCAGCCGAGAGGACCCACGAAGGGGCGATGAGGGAGCCCCCGCAGATGTGGCCCCCATTCTGGTGCAGGCTCACCTGCCATGGCCAGCTGCCCGGCTGTGCGTCTGAGCCCCCCATGATTCTGGTAGAGGACTCAGGGCGACCACAGTCTGCAGTGAGGGACGGTGGAGGTCATATCCCAGCCCTGTCCTCACCGCAGTGGCCCAGGTTACCCAGGACAAAGCTTCCTCCCCAACTCGCTCCCGTGTGCCCACCTCCTACCCCAAACAAAAAACAAAGTGGATCTACCCACTTCTAAGTTTCTGGTCATTTCCATCTTTCTCATTGCCTAAGCCAGTCTTAACCTCCTTTTAGATCTGAGGCCACCCCCTTCCCGCTCCCATTCCCCTCTTACCCGGATCTTCAGGTTCCTCCTGAGCAGGACTGAGAGCTGGAAGTCAGAGGGTAAAAAGAGGAAGATATTGATTTCCAGCCCCTGGAATGTGGCCCAATGCAAAATCGTAAATTTACTCAAAACCTTTTTTTTTTTTTTCGCTCATGAGTTTTCGTTATTGCCCTGATACTGCCCAGCCCTCACCTTCCTTCTCCATCCCCCACACCCTACCTTCCTTTTCCCTGCCCTTTCAGCACTGCCCCCTCCCCACCTCAGTACCCGTGCTACCCCTCCTATCTGCTGTACCTTTGCACCTGACTTTCCCAGGCCAGCTGCCTTACCTGAGTCCTGGAAGGCTCCTGGGATGGGGCTGATGACTGGAAAGAGGGAGGCAGGAAGAGACTGGAGAACTACACTTACAACCCGCCCTCCCTGACTCCCTCCCCCCAGGCTTTACAACTTCTCCCTCTCCCCACTGCGACCAGGCCTCCCTTCTCCCTCCTCTCATAGGCTGTTTCTCTCCCTCCTGACACCTCACTCCTTCCTTCTTCTGCTGGCCCCCTCCCCTTCTGACACCCAACTCTCTGAACAGAGCTCAAAAGTCCTGCTTTCCAGCTCAGATGCTAGGACCCAGGCCCCTTGCAGCCATCTTCTGTCTCCTGAGGTTACCGAGGGTCACAAGTGGGAGAAGCAGGTGCTGTAACATGGCACATTTGAGTCAGCTGGAGGCACAGAGATGAGTGACGGTCTGCTCCCTGCCACAGCTCTGTGACTGTCTAAGCAGTGCGTGACTCCTGATGGTCCCAGAAGCAGCCCCACCCTCCCTGGCTAGAGCCCATCTCTGGGAATCTGAGGAGATCTGGGCTTGGAAGGGGGAAGTAGGGAGCCTGAAGGCCCAACCCAGAGCCCTGTCCCATCTCACATCTCTGGAGGCCCAGGGTGGGGGTGGGAGGCAGATGTCCTAGTTCCAGGACACCTGTTGGGTGGGGCAGGGAGGAGAGGATAGCCAGGGGCTGGGAGACCAATGTCAGTGAGGCAGGGCTATAGGTGAGCAGTAGCCCTTGGACAGGGAAGGTGGCCTCTCATTGGCTTGCTTCACCTGAGACCTCACCTCTCTTTGGGGTGCGGCTACCCCAGTGGCTTGGGCTCTCACACAGCTCTGGTTACTGAAGTTGCGGCCAGGTTGGGGAAGGGAGCCCTAGGGAATACAATCCCATCCCAACAAAAGGATCACAGATTCCGGCAGGTTGGGCAAGGTACAAGATTCTGAGAGGAGGCTGGGCAGGCTGGCCAAACCAGGAAAAGGCTCCATCCTTCTCTGTGTTAGAAGGAGTACTCTCAGGGCTTCTGTCACTTATGCTTTGTGTGGCCTTGGGAAAGTCACTCAACCCCTCAGTGTATTTCAATACAAGCCCACTTGAGGAACATATGACATCTCAAAGAGAAATTGAGGAGAGTTTAATGAAGGAACTATTTACAGCAGGGTTAAGGAAAACCAGCAAGGGACAGTGAAGCACCCCGGGGGATTGCAATAATGGAGAGCCCCGCCTGAAGAGACAAAGAGAGGGAGGAGTTACTGAAACCAAGAGAGAGCTGCAGGTGTAGGCAAGGGCCAGCCAACACGAGTGCCTTCGGTGGAATGCAACCTCTGTCAACCTGTGGCTCAGCAGGGAGGGAGCTGGGAAGTAAAAATCCCCATCTCACTCTCCTTGTGATCACCTGCCAGCTCCTTCCATGTGTGAAACCTGCCAGAAGCAAGGGAGCCCATGATGTGGTCCATAAACGTCACCCTCTGGGGGAACAGATCAGGAAGCAGAAGGGTGGAGAATGAAAACGGAGGGTGAAGAATGGAGTGAAGAAATAAAATGAGTGACTGTGGTCAAGCTGCTAAATTATTAACTTCAGGTGGGTTGAAGCACAAGAAAAAGATAATTTTTGTTTTAACTGACTCTGGGAACTGAAAGTCTTGAAATTTCCAGTCCTGCATCAACACCTGGATGCACATCAGTGGGTTGTGTGTTAATCCCTGGACAGACATCAGGCCTTCAGTTAACCATCTGAATGGCCTCAAAAAGAAAATGTTCCATTGCCTAGACCACTGGACATCTGAGGAATACTGTCTTGGATCAATTCAAGGCTAAGAACGCAGAACTGATTCTTCTCAAGAATGTACTTTTTCCTGTAAAAATCTCAGACTCTTCTTTCTCCTTTGAAACACTCTGAGTATTGCCTTAGTAGTATTTCTGGTTTTCAAACCCTAAGACACTTGAATAAATCTTTGTCATTTCTTTCTAGCAAAGCCTCCTAACTCTTCTTGAGTATGTTTGACAAGGGGTAAACAAAGAATATCCACACGTATATATCTATTTTCTTACCAATAATATAAAATAATAGTAACATTCTATTAGTCTGGTTTCCCTAAAAGCAGAGACTGAGGCAAAGCCTACATGCTTCTGCTTTATTGGGAGATAACAACCTAGGGAAGCAGGAGAGAGGGAAAATGAGAAGTCACATGGGAGTGAAGCAATGTCAATACAAGGGCCCAACAATTGACTGGATTCAATTGCTTATCTTGCTAGCCTTAGCTAGTGCATGGTGGACAACGAAGGTAAACTTGGTGGTAACAACTTCAGACTGGTTAACACAATCTTGGAGCTTCTGAGTCTCCTCAGTCACTCATTGCTGGCATTTGTCCCTCCAAGGATAAAGAATCAGTGATTTATCCAACAGACGGAAAAATGAGACAACTGGCATTGTTCAAAGGTAGGGAAGACAAGGTGCATAGGGTGTCTCCCTAGAGGAAAATGTTCCCCCTTCCTCCCACAAGGTTCATTGCTTTGGCAATCCACTGTGCTATTTAAAGGAGCAAGTCCTATTCCTCAGGTCTGTTAGGGTGGGGAAAGAGTTAAGGATTAGCGTCTTATGGTAACAGTTCTCAAATATGATCTGAGAACTCCTGGAGGGGTCCCCAAGACTCTTTCAAGGGGTGCCCAAAGCCAAAACTATTTCCATGATGTCAAGTGTGCAATGTAGGTTTTCAAAGGCTACTTGATACATGATATCCCAAAAGGCTGTGTGCAGATGCAGGTATGAAAAACACACATAGGTTTTCATGAACATATAACAGATTTATTATTTTTAAACAGATTAATAAATATTTCAATTATTTCTCAGTTTTAACTTCAAATGCAGTAAATATTGATAGATACAATCCACATAAGCAAAAGCTCTTTTGATTCCTCAGTAATTTTTAAGAGTGTAAGAAGGGCCCTGTCTGGTGTGGGTCAGTGGATTGAATGCTGGCCTGTGAACCAAAAGGTTGCCAGTTTGATTCCCAGTCAGGGCACATGCCTGGGTTTCAGGCCAGGTCCCCAGTAGGGAGCATGCAAGAGGCAACCACACATCGATGTTTCTGTCCCTCTCTTTCTCCTTCCCTCCCCCTCTCTCTAAAAATAAGTAAATGAAATCTAAAAAAAAAAACAAAAACAAAAACCAGAGCGTAAGAAGGGCCCTGGCCTGTGTGGTTTCGTTGGCTGAGTATTGTACTGCAAACCAAAAGATTCCTGGTTCAATCACGGGTCAGGACACATGCCTAGGTTGCAAAGTCCGCCCCCTGTCAGGGTGTGTTTGGAAGGCAACCCATTGATATTTCTCTCTTGCATCAATGTTTCTCTTGGAGAGAGAATGAGGGAGAGAGAGTGAGTGTGTAAGGAGGTCCTGAGACTGAAATGTATGAAAATTACTGAATTGGAGCAAGCAGTTTGTAGGTGAGGGTCCTCATGGCATGTGTATTTTGCTTTAACCATTCTACATACTCTCTCTGCCTTTTCTACCTTTGAACCATGCCAGTTTGAAGAGCTGTCCTTGTGGTTCTGATAGTTCCTCCATCCCAAGATACACTTGTTTGAGAATCACTGATTTAAGCTTCTTAACATCCAAAACAAAGAGATCCAAGCAAGAGTCTCTCTTGTCCAGAGGAACACATGGAGAGGACACTTTGGTGTAATGAAATCTTTTCCCACATATAATAGTGTTTGGGGCCACTCTGTGTGGTATCAGAGACTGTAGCCTCACTCGAGAAAGGCCTTGAAAGAGGCCTGTAAGTCTTGACCAGAATGCCGGGAATGCTGGGGGCAGGCATACCCAACACTAGCATCGAGGGTTCCTGTGGGAAATCAGGCCCAAAGAATGCATTATACCTCTTGAGGCTTGCTTTGCTTTGCATAGCCTTGTTGCCATGAATCAGAAATCTAAGTCCAAAAGCAGAAGGAGTGAACTCCGAATCATGAACCACGCTTTAAGGGCCATCTGGCGTCAGCATGTCTAATAGACCCTGACCTGACACAAATCTCTGTTACCTATAAACAATATCTGTTTTCTGTAACTATGGCCTTTAGACATTGATTGATGAGCTTTGCATGCATACTGTATACCCCCATGCATACCAATCCCAATAAAAGCCATTTCAGAGAAGGGCTCAGGGCTTTCTCCACTAGAGGGAATCGCCACCCTCTTTACCTCCAGAACAACAGATTGTGTCTGGGATGACTCCGAGGGATGGAATTCCCCACATAATATGGCAAAAGCAGCAAAGAGTTTCATAAGGTTGATTTTTATAGTGCTTCTTAATGTCAGCCAGTAACACTGCAATCAAACTACAGTCAATAGAATAATTATATGGGGGATTCCTCTGGGTAAGAGAGGACAATACATAGATACACAGTTCTCTGCTAGTCTGATTAGTGGAAGGGGAAATGTATTAGTTTTCTATTGCTGACATGACAAATTATCATAAACTTAGTGGCTTAAAACAACATAAATTTATTATCTTACAATTCTGAGGGTTAGAAGTTTGACACTGGTCTTGCTGGGCTAAAATGATGGTATCATTGGGCTGTGTTCCTTCCTGGAGGCTCTAAGGGAGGATTCATCTCCTTGTCTTTTCCAGCTTCCAGAGACTGCTCTTATGCCTTGGCTATGGCCCCTTTCCTCCATCTTCAGAGGCAGCAACATCGCATCTCTCTGACTCATTTTCTGTCTCCATACCCTTATCTTTGACCAAAACCAGGAAAGGCTCTCTCCCTGTGGTTACTCTACATGGTGTTGGTTTGAAAATTGGTCTCCATACATGGAGTGCAAAGAGAGACCGATGAAAGAGGTAGACCACTCCAGATTGGTAGGTGGCAGGTTTATTAAGCCAGGGAACTTTCAGGGAACATGCAAGACTTGTCTTGGGTGAACGAAAAGATTTGCTATCTGCTCTGCTCACCAAAATTTCAGAGGTTTATATAGAGGGCTGCACTGTGTTCAGTCACGTATACCATTCAGCTGGTGTCAACAACCTACTGCTCTCAAGATTTTGTCCTTTAACATGGCTTTCACTGTGGGACTAGTGGACAGAACATACAATCCAAGAATAGGGGAGGCGGTGAGGGGTCTCTGATTGCTGGGATCCAGTTCTAAGGTCAGCTAGAGGTCACGTCCTCTCGATGACCTCCTCCAACACATGGTCTCTCCAGTAGGGTAGCTGGATTTCTTGCTGATGGCTCAGAACTCCAGAGAACTCCAAAGCTCAAGCTGCCACGCCTTCTGAAGGCTTAGGCCCAGAACTGGCACAGCACCATTTCTAGAACATTCTATTGGCTAGAGTGAGTCACAGCCCAGCCCAGATCCAGTGAAGGAAGGGACAACTACAAAGGCCATGGATACTAATACCAGGAGGCATGGATCACTGGGGGTCATCTTTGGACATGAGTTACAATAGACTTTAACAGGTGCTTCACAAAAAGAGAATGGCCAATTGCCAGTGTGCATATGTGAAGTGGTGCAACGTCACTTGAGAGAAACAAATTTAAATCACCAAGAGATACCACCATACACCCACCAGAATAGCTAAAATTCAGAAGGTGGACAATACCACATGTTGCTGAGGTATTCTCACACAACAAATTCTCATACATTGCTGCAGGGGTGGGAGAGTGGGTAGAAAATTGTTTGGCCATATTGACTACAGATAAACATACACCTTACATTTGATCCAGTAGTCATACTTCTATGATTAGATGCAAGAGAAATGAGTGCACCAAAAGACATAAGTATAGCTTAGTGTCAATAGCAGCTTTATTCACAAGAGCCAAAACCCCATAATGGCATAAATGTCCAGGGAACTTGACAAATAAATTATGGTATATTCCTACAGTGGAGTAATATATGGTGATAGAAAAAGATGAATTACCAATGTGTGCCACAACATGGATGAATCTCACAGGAATTATGTTCACTGAATACATGTCATACTGTATTAATTGTTCCAATTAATGTTGAAAGAGCGCTCCATACTGTTCCAATTATATGAAAGTTAAGGACAAACAAAACTAATGAATGGTGATACATTCAGAGTAGTGGTTACCTTTGTGGGAAGTATTGACTGGGAAAGAGCGCAAAGGAACTTGCTGAGTGCAGAAAAGTTCTGTATCTTGATTAGGTGGTAGCTAGTCAGGTGTATATAAACGCGAAATTTCATTGAGCTGTACCATTGATATGAACACTTTAGCCCTGATTGGTGTGGTGCATTGGTTGGGCATTGTCCTGCAAAGTGAAAGGTTGTCCGTTTAATCCCCAGTCAGGGCAGATGCCTGGGTTTCTGGTTCAGTCCCTGGTCAGGGTGTGTATGAGAGGCAACCCATAGATGTTTCTCTCTCATGTTGGTGTTTCTCCCCCTCCTTGTCTAAAAATAGATAAATAAATAAATAAATAAATAAATAAATAAATAAATAAATCTTTTTCTGTTTTTGCCACTGGGTTTTATTTTTATTTTTTAGATGTTATTTATTTACAGAGAGCAGGGTGCAGGAGAGAGAAAGAGAGGGAGAGAAACATATGTGTGATAGAAACATTGATTGGTTGTCTTTCGCAAGCCCCAGTTGGGGACCTGGCCCCCAACCCAAGAATGTGCTCTGACTGGAATGGAACCAGCAACATTTTGGTTCGCAGGCCAGTGCTCAATCCACTGAGCCACACCAGCAAGGGCAAATAAATAAAATCTTAAAAAGAGATTAGTATACTTTATGCACCTTATTGTATGGTCATTATGCCTGAATAAAAACACAAAACACTTTTTGCAATTAAGTGGATGATAGGGTCAGTTAAGGAAAAACTAACTGAACCAGCTCCAAAAATGCTTTTCTAGACCACAAACTTTGGTAAAAGGTAGAGCATTACATCAGATATACCAGGGCATGCATGTTTTGAAGTTTCTGAAAGTTTAGGCAAAATAATGAAACCTTTTAGCAACTGGAGAACAACAAAAGCATGCTTAAACAAAAGTTGTTGATATTACATTTCTGATTAAAAAAGGATACTTTCTTCTTTTACAAACTTGGTAACAGGTTACTTTTTCCTGAATTAGCCTTCTCACTAAAAAGGTTGATTACCACTGACCTAGAAAAAAAGACATTCTTCAGATAATCCTTAAAAAATATTGTTTCTCTCAGCCAACTTTTTGAAGGTGCTGAACGGAGGGCGCAGGGGACTGCTTCACAGGCTGAGGGCGGAGCCGCTTCTGTCCCACATCAGCCAAGCGGGGCACTACTGCGTTTCCTTGTGAAAAGAGGGTGCACATAAATCAGAAGTCATTCCACTTCTGGTCAGGGCTGCTCTAAGAAGATCTTGTGGGCAGGGCCGTATGTCTCCTCAGAAAAGAATCTGGATGTCTGCTCTAATGCACACCAAAACAGATGCCATCAAGGCTGCAAATATTTCAGTTTGGAAAACTCAAAACAGATCTAACCCCTGGTAAGTTTGTCAGATAGAATAGACATTGAGCCCTGTCTGGTGTGGCCCAGTTGGTTGGAGCATTGTTCTATACACCAAAAGTTTGAGGGTTTGATTCTCCATCAGGGCCCACACATAGGTTGTGGATTCCATCCCTGGGGATGTATTGGGAGGCACCCAATTGATGTTTTTCTCTCACATTGATGTTTCTCTTTCTCTCCTGTCCTCCCTCTTTAAAAGCAGGAAACGTATTTTGAAAAAATTGATGTTTAGCTAAATCTGTATTTCCAATAATCAACACATATTTTTTGATATAATTATGTGCCATGAAATATTTGAGGGGAACACTAAAAATTTATTTGTGTTTATCTGAAATTCAGATTTAATTGAGTGTCCTGTATTTTTAAAAAGATTTTATTTATTTATTTTTAGACAGAGGGGAAGGGAAGGAAAAAGAGAGAGCAAGAAACATCAACATGTGGTTGCCTCTTGTGCATCCCCTACTGGGGACCTGGCCTGCAACCCAGGCACATGTGCTGACTGGGAATCGAACCAGTGACTCTTTGGTTCGCAGGCTGGCACTCAATCCACTGAGTCACACCAACCAGGGCAAGTGTCTTGTATTTTTATTTGCTAATTCTGTCAACCCCCTTCCTTTGGCCATAGTCATGCTAGGTTACAGTGAATTCTCTGGAAGACTTTCTGGAATGTACTCCAAAAAAACTTGAAGTGGGATCTAAAATTCACACTCCACATTACTAAATGGACTGATCCTCAAAATGGGCATATTTGAGAGACCCTTGATAAAAGTTGAGGTCATACTGACTGCAATCTTTTTTTTAAAGACTTTTTTCTTTCTTTATTTTTAGAGAGAAGGGAAAGAGAAAGAGGAGAGAAACATGATGTGTTTTGACCAGTTGCCTCTCTCACACACCCAACCAACTGGGGACTTGGCCTGCAACCTAGGCATGTGCCCTTACTGGGAATCAAACCAGAAATCTTTCAGTCTACAGGTCAGCACTCAATCTACTGAGCCACACCAGCCAAGGATGACTACAATCTATGTAAGAAACCTAATTAATTGGTTTGATCAAGATATTCCCTCGGGTGCTCCCTCTTGTGGCAGGAAGAGTAACAGCTCCTCCTTCCATTTCCACAGCTAGATACCCACCCCCTACCTCTATCACCAGGTCTCCAGGGACCACGCTGATGCAGGTCACCACCAACCCTTCCCTCAATACAGGCCCCAAGCAACTGAAGCCTAATGAAGTCAGAAATTGTCCCAGGACTCAGCACTTTGGTCTCAAATGAGCAGCCCTACTTCAAAAATATCTCGATTTAGTGAAATGGACTATATGCCATTTGGAGGGTTGTTGCTGAGAAACCGGGAATGATCTGGGTTAGGGTCTGGGGTATAGACTCTGTACCTCTGAAGAGAGCAGGTTGGGGGCTCTCGTACAAAAACTGGACAGGTATGGCTCAGTCTGGTGCAGCCCTAGGGTGTGAGAGAGGATTCTAGGAGAGGATAGGAGTGAGGAAAGAGTTTTTAGAAGCGTTTGGAGGCAATACAGCCCTGACTTGGAGGACTGTGTTCAGGAAGCTTTCTGGACCTCTGCGAGAAACATGGGGCATGAGGCATGGTGGGGCCTCAGGTACTCATATCATAGCAGATGTTTAACAGAAAACTTGACAACTGAAAGTTTTCCTGAAAGAAAGGTTTATTGAGCCATATGCTAGGCAGGAAAGGACCAGGTCCTGGGACATGAAGTCTAAACCACCAGCAGCAGGACCAGGTGGAAAAGACCAATGTGTCCTGGAGTTAATGAGCAATTTTTCCCCAGGCTTTGATAAGTTTTATTAGAGCAAAATTTCCATGAAAGGTGGCTTTTATTTATAGACTTTAATGGGGGTGGGGGCTGTCTAGCCTACATAGACACAAGTGAAGATAACCATAAGCCTATTTATGTATTTCTCATTTTCAGTTGCATACAAAAATTTGTTTGCTTCACATTCATAAAAATCCCAATAATTAAATGACAAACAAACCCTCCCTTTCCTATCCCTTAACTAAATATAAAACAACTTCAAAAACACACACAATTTAGATTGGCTTAATCTAAACTTAAATGTAATCCAATAAGACTAAAAACTGAACATTATAGAAGCTATACCAAATCGTAAAATACTCAGAGGCCTTCAGGATCCTTTGACTGATGCTCATCAATAAGAGAATCTATTTTTTAAAATGACTTCACTGTCACTTCTTTACACTAATTTTCTTTTCTTTTTACATTTTTATTTATTAACTTATGAGAGAGAGAGGAAGAGGGGGAGATAGAGAAGCACTGATTCGTTGTTCCAACTTATTTATGCATCCATGGTTGGTTCTTGTATGTGTCCGGACCAGGGGATCAAATCTGCAACGTTGGCTTATCAGGATGTTGCTCTAACAAACTGAGCTACTGGGCCAGCAGCCTGAAAACCCATTTTTGATGTAGTAAAATAAATGTGTTCATCCCCAATTACAATTTCAAGCTCCTTTCAGGGGGAAGCCACAAAGCATCGTCCTATTTTGTAATTTCACTGTTATCAAGAATTCTCTTCAGTTCTTTCAATATGCTCTTGTGTACATAAACCACTTATCTTTTTTTAATATATTTTGATTATGCTATTATAGTTGTCCCAATTTTTACCCCTTTGCCCACCTCCACCCAACATTGGGGACCACTTGGTGTGGTTTTGGAGATTGTAGTCCCATGAGAGCAAGCTCTGAAAGGGGCTGGTGAGTCTCCCTGGAAAATCAGGTCATAATGCTGGTGGCAGGCATGACTCGATTCTCACACCAGGGGTCCTATGGGAATCAGGCCTAAAATGTACATTTTTGTCCTCTGAAGCCAGCTCTTCTCAGTGATAAGCCCTGTTAGTATAACCCAAATGCTTGAGTTCAAGGCATAAGGAGTGAAACTCCCCACTTCACAATATACGTTTTTGCAGCCATCTGGTGCCTGCATGTCTGGCAGATCCCAACCTGAAAAGGTTTCTGTGTTTCTTTAATTGTCATCTATAGATAGTGTTAGTTTTTTATGATTATAGCTTGTTGGACATTGATTGATCAGCTATGCATGTGTGCTGTGTCCCCCTGCACTTCCCAACCCTAATAAAAGCTGTGTCGGAGAAGGGCCCGGGCATTCTCCACTAGAGGGAATTGCCACTCCCTTTCCCACTGAAACATCAAGATTGTGTCCAGGACGACTTATTTCTCATCCTCAGTGGCCAGGAGGAGCATGCTGCCAGATGGAGTTCCTTCTACAGCCTGGTACCCACCATCCTGCCAGCAATCCCCCCACTTTTAGTTCTTGTCCATGGGTCATACGTGTAAGTTCTTTGGCTTCTCCATTTCCTGTACTATTCTTAACATCCCCATCTATTTTGTACCACCAATTATGCTTCTTAATTTCTGCACCTTTCCCCCCATTCTTTCCCTTCCCCCACCCAGCTGATAACCATCCAAATGATCTCTGTATCTGTGATTCTGTTCTTGTTCTGGTTGCTTGCTTAGTTTGTTTTTTTAGGTTCAGTTGTTGATAGTTGTGAATTTTTTACCCCTTTAATGTTCATAGTTTTGATCTTCTTTTTCTTAAATAAGCCCCTTTTACATTTCATGTAATAAGGGCTTGGTGATGATGAACTCCTTTAATTTGGCCTTATCTGGGAAGCACTTTATATGCCCTTCCATTCTAAATGATAGCTTTGCTGGATAGAGTAATCTTGGTTGTCAGTCCTTGCTTTTCATCACTTTGAATACTTCTTGCCATCCCTTCTTGCCTGCAAAGTTTCTTTTGAGAAATCAGCCAACAGTCCTATGGGAACTCCTTTGTAGGTAACTCTCTGCTTTTCTCTTGCAGCTTTTAAGATTCTCTCTTTATCTTTAACCTTTGGCATTTTAATTATGATGTGTATTGCCGTTGCCCTTTGGGTCCAACTTGTTTGGGACTCTCTGTGCTTCCTGAAATTGTATATCTATTTCTTTTACCAAATTAGGGAAGTTCTCCTTCATTATTTGTTCAAATAAGTTTTCAATTTCTTGCTCTTCCTCTTCTCCTTCTGGCATCTCTATGATTTGGATGTTGGTTGGTTTGAAGATGTCCCAGAGAGTCCTTATACTATCCTCATTTTTTGAATTCTTTTTCTTCTTGCTGTACTGGTTGAATGCTTATTTCTTCCTTATGATCCAAGTCCTTGATTTGAATCCCAGCTTCCTCTCCTCCACTGATGGTTCCCTACAGATTTTTCACTTTGTATAACCTTCATTTCTTCCTTTATGTTGTTGCTGTACTCAGTGAATTCTTTGAGCATCCTGATAGTTAGTGTTTTGACCTCTGCATCTGATAGGTTGGCTACCTCCATTTCATTTAGTTCTTTTTCTGTTGTTGTTTTTTTTCATTGGGCAACATTTCTTTGTCTCTTCAACTTGGCAGCATCCCTGTGGTTGTTTCTGTGTGTTAGGAGGAGCTGCTTTAACTCTCTGTCTTAGTAGTATGGCCTATTATAGAAAAGGCATCTGTAAATTCTGTGGGGTGGAGCCTTAGGTAATCACCAGGGTGGGGCAACCCACCTTCCTGTTTTGTGGCTCTGTCTTGGGGGAGGGCAAAGAGGGGGGACAATGCTGCTGCTTGGCTTCTGGAGGTCTGCTCGCCCTGTTTCCAGTCACTTCATCCACTTCCCATATCTTGAAAATCTGGCAGTTTTGTCCTCTGCCCCAACCCCCACCGGTTTTTACAGCCAGAAGTTATGGGAATTTATCTACCTGGTGCTGGAACCCTGGGCTATGTTGACTGGCCCACGGCTGGGATTGCTTCTCCCAAGGTATCCCTCTTAATCCCAAGGTATCTCTCCCAATTTTTATCCACCATACATAATGTGGGACCGTCTGTTCCACGGCTGCCACTGCCTCTTAGTGCCACACTGCATCTTCACACTTCTCTGCCCATCTCCGGGACTCCTCCCTCCTACCCATCTGGATGAATGTGGCTTCTTTAAATCCTTGGTTGTCAGACTTCCATATAGCTTGATTTTCTGATGGTCCTGGGTGTTACTTTTTTTTTTTTTTTTTAGATTTTATTTATTTATTTTTAGAGAGGGAAGGGAGGGAGAGAGAGAGAGAGAGAAACATCAGTGTGCGGTTGCTGGCGGACATGGCCTGCAACCTA
Organism: Tonatia bakeri; assembly: GCA_004024845.1. Lineage (NCBI taxonomy): Eukaryota > Metazoa > Chordata > Mammalia > Chiroptera > Phyllostomidae > Tonatia > Tonatia bakeri. Next base: position 24,083 of record PVIA01009566.1, read on the forward strand.
GGTATGTGCCCTGACTGGGAATCGAACCTGCGATGCCTGGTTTGCAGCCCGCGCTCGGGTGTTACTTGTTTTAAGATACAGTAATAAATCTTTCTGTGCAAGGTGAAGCATTTCTACTTACACCTCCATCTTGACTAGAAGTCTAAACCACTTCTCTGATCATGACACAATTTTTATAAGTGGTGTTGTTGGAATATCTAAGCTCTCCTGTGGGGATTGGAAAAAATTCAGTCAATAACTGCAAAAACTGCATTGGCCAAAACTTGAACTCCAAAACTTTGTGCAAACTTATCCTTGTACTCTACATTGCAGTACAGGTAGAAATTGCTGACTATAGCCATTTTTGTTCCATGATGAGCACTTTTATACATTGTTTTTGGGAAGGAAGGTGTAAGTTGTTTTGAAAGAATTTACACTAGCTACAGATAAAGGGGGTGCAAAAAGATGAAAGGGAGCAGTTCCAGTATAGGTGCACAATCCATAATGAAGGAATATTTATGACTCTTGATTGGTTACAGGCAACAGCCTGAAAGTTCATTCATATTCATATTCATATTCTAGCTATTTAGGGCATATATCTAGGCTGCAAGAGGCAACTGATCAATAGTTCTCTCCTACATAGACATTTCTTTCCCGTTTTCTCTTCCTCCCTTTCCCTCTCTCTAAAAATAAGGATACTGAGAACTTCTGGCTAAGATGGAGGCAATAGGTAAATATGCTTTGCTTCCTCACTCAACCAAAAGAAGGACAACAACAAATTTAAAAACAAAAAATCAACCAGAACTGCCAGAAAACTGAGCTGTATGGAAGTCTGAGAACCAAGGAGTTAAAGGAGAAATATTCATTGAGACCAGTAGGAGGGCAGAGACGAGTAGCTGGGGTGGAGAGGATGCACAGCAAGATGGTGGCTGGTGGACCAGGTTATCCCACATTTGTTTGTGGATAAGCCAGGAAGAACAACTGGGGAGCAAGATAAACCATGCAACGCAGGGTTCCAGTGCAGGGAAACTAAAGCCTCAAAACCTGTGGCAATAAAAACCTATAGGGGTGCAGTGGTGGTAGAAACTCCAGGCCTCACAGAAGAGTTCACTGGAGAGACCCACAAGGTCCTAGAATGTACACAAACCCACCCACCTGGGAATCAGCCCCACAAGGGCCCAATTTCCTTGTGGGTAGTGGGGAAAATGACTGAAAGTGGTCAAGAGTCCAGCAACTGGCATTTCTCCCTCTCTGATCTCTCCCCTCCCCCACATACAGCCCCACAAGATAAAGCCAAGTGGGTTACCCCACCCTGGTGAATACCTAAGGCCCTATACCTTACAATGTAACAGGTGCACTGAGATAAAGAAATATGCCCCAATTGAAAGAACAGATCAAAACACCAGAAAGAGAACTAAGCAACAAGGAGATAACCACCTGATCAGATACAGAGTTCAAAACAATGGTAATCAGGATGCTCACAGAAATGATTGAGTAGAGATGCAAAATAGAGGAAGAAGTGAAGGCTATGAAAAGTGAAAAAAAGAAAATATACAGGGAACCAACAGTGAAAGGAAGGAAACTGGGACTCAAATCAATGATTTGGAACAGAAGGAAGAAATAAACATTCAACCAGAACAGAATGAAGAAATAAGAATTAAAAAAAAAAAATGAGGAGAGGCTTAGGAACCTCTGGGACAACTTTAAATGTTTCAACATCTGAATCATATGGGTGCCAGAAGGAGAAGAGGAAGAGCAAGAAATTGAAAACTTATTTAAAAAATAATGAAGGAGAACTTCCCCAATCAGGCAAAGGAAATAGACTTCCAGGAAGTCCAGGAAGCTCACAGAGTCCCAAAGAAGTTGGACCCAAGAAGGAACACACCAAGGCACATCATCATTAAGTGACCCAAGATTAAAGATAAGGAATTTTAAAAGCAGCAAGAGAAAAGGAGGCAGTTGCCTACAAAGGAATGCCCACTAGACTATCAGCTGATTTCTCAATAGAAACCTCACAGGAAAGAAGGGGCTGGAATGAAGTATTCCAAGTCATGAAAGGTAAGTATCTACATCCAAGATTACTCTAACACAGCAAAGCTATCATTTAGAATGGAAGGGCAGATAAAGTGCTTCCCAGATAAGGTCAAGTTAAAAGAGTTCATCATCACCAAGCCCTTATTATATGAAATGTTAAAGGGACTTATCTATGAAAAAGAAGAAGATCAAAACTATGAACAGTAAAATGGCAACAAAGTCACAACTATCAACAATGGAACCTCAAAAACAAAAACTGGATCACATGGAGGGTTATCAGTGGGGAGGGGGAAGAATGGGAGAAAAGGCACAGGGAATAAGAAGCATAATTGATAGGTACAAAATAGACAGGGGGAGGTCAAGAATAGTATAGGGAATGGAGAAGCCAAAGAACTTATATGTATGACCCATGGACATGAACTGAGCTGGGGGGTTGGAATGCTGGAGGGAAAGGGAGTACAGAATGAGGGGGATCAAAGGGAGGAAAAATGGGACTACTGTAATAGCATAATAAATAAAATATACTTAAAATAAAAAACACACACACACAAACAAAATAAAAATAAATAAAAGTAAGAATATTGAGGATTTCTCATCAAATCCCAAGAGCTCCCAAGGGACAAGAGCTACATGTGCTGGACTTCTAGACCTGTACCGTCCACTCTAGAAGTCACTAACCACATGTGGCTACTGAAATTATAATTGCAATTAATTAAAATTTACTAGATTTTAAAATTCAGTACCTTAGTCTTACTAAGCACGTTTCAAATGCTCAGTACATGTGGCTAGTCGCTACCATGCTTGACAGCATTTTCCATCACTGCAGAAACTCTTGATGTTGGATAGCCACTATTCTAGATTATTCGTACAGTTTACAATGACCATTCCTTCCATCTGCTCCCCTGGTCCACAGGAGTAGAACCTTAGCTGCTTGTAAATTAAATTTTAAAACTGTTTGCCACTGTTTGAAAATCTTCTGTGGCTAAACAAAAATGGGGACAAAAACCTTCTGTGGCTACTCAAGGCTCTTATACATAACAAGCCAACTCCTCGGTATGGCCTAAAATTCCCCAAAGAAACAGGTTCCTGACCACTTTTCCCAGTTTAATAGTATCAGTTATTTTGAAGGACACAACCTTGACTCCCTGGCCAGTTCCAGGTCCAGGACAATCGACTCAAACTGGCCCACTCAGGAGATAGGGTGGTTGGCTGGTGACTGACTGGCCCTGCCATCTGGAAGATTGGTATTTCTCAGTTACCTACAGAGGGGCACCCACTTTGTATCTTAGTTTTGGAATTGAGTTGGATTCCTTGATTCCTGATCATTCCTATAAATGGTCTTAAATTTCTGATCCCTAAAGGCCACTGTGTAGGATATGACAGCTGATTTGTACTTAGCCTCAGTCAGCTCATAGAAAAAACTATGTGGCTTTCTGATCCCTTTTAGCTTGGGGTCATTGTGTAGAGGCTATATCTTGGGAGATTTGACTACAGCTAGGCATCTCCAACTTCATTTCTATCTTGTTTTTACACTGATTTTTAAAAAACTTTTATTTATTTATTTTTAGGGAGAGGGGAAGGGAGGGAGAAAGAGAGGGAGAGAAATATCATTGTGTGAGATACATTGATCAGTTGCCTCTCACATGCCCACTAGTGGGGTCCTGACCCACAACACAGGCATGTGCCCTGACTGGGAATCAAACCACAGACCCTTTGTTTTGCAGGCTGGCACTCAATCCACTGAGACACACCAGCCAGGGCTACATTGATTTTTATAATAGACCATAGTTTAGTGGCTTTAATTCTAGTTCAGGAGTTGGCAAATTATGGCCCCTGAGGCCAAATCCAGCCATCTGCCTGGTTTTGTAAATGAAGTGTTATCTGAACACAGTCGCTCCCATTCATTTATGTATCATCTATGGCTGCTTTTGTGTTATAAAGACAGAGTTGAGTACTTACAGCAGAGACCTTTACAAAGTGTAAACTATTTATTACCTTCCCTTTACAGAAAAAGTTTAACAACTCTTTTTCTAGATGGTAATATTGTGGATCAAATTCCCATTTAAAACTATTTTTTAAAGGTAAAATTTGATCATTTCTAAAGATTATCAATGAAAAAAACAAAAGTCATCAAAGTTTAAAAAAGAAAAGGGCTGAATGTAATTGACAGGCAAGGAAACTCAGGAGTGAAGAAGAAATTCACTAGGAGGGTTGCTGAGAGGGAGAAGTCAAGAGAGTTTTGAGTATCAGGAAGGTGTTTTCATGGTAATATGCTAACTAATAATTAAAAACTAATGCTTTGGTTAGAATGGAATGAATTCATAGGTCTTACCCAATTGATTAAAACAAGTCCCACTGTTTATTGGTTAGGAAGGAGTCTTCAGTAATAAGGTCTAATAAGGGTCTGGCATCCAGGAGTTATTGAGAGTCCATACCTGTTTATTAGCTTCAGCTTGTTAGTAAAAGTTGTGATGAAATACAATATTGTTTTGGTATCTCTCAGGCAAGTATTGTTTTAAAAGGAAATCTTGCCTTTTAAGACATATAGTTTCTTATATGTATGTTTCTTGCCTATTTCAATACACTGTGATTACTAGTGTGAGAGCAGACCAAACAAAAAATGAGAGGGAAAGATTGTGAAGCCACCTTTCTCTTTCTTTCTTGCTAACTAGACTCCAATTTTCTTCAGCTGTTGGTTTGGTTGCAACTGTTCAAAGATGTAAGTCCCCCAACCCCTGCCCCAGTGGGGGGGTGTATGGTGATGGGTCTGAGCCTTTCAGGTTGACATTACTCTTCTTTACCAAAGATTGGTCAAATTCCTTTTTTTTTTTTTAGATTTAATTAATTTATTTTTAGACAGAGGAGAAGTGGGGGAGAAAGAGAAGGGGAGAAACATCAATATGTGGTTGCCTCTCGTGCTCCGCACACTGGGGAACCTGGCCTGAAACCCAGGTATGTGCCCTGACTGTGAGTGGAACCAGCAACCTTTTGATTTGCAGTCCAGCGCTCAATCCACTGAGCCACACCAGCCAGGGCCAAAGATTGGTCAAATTCTGACTCATGGAAAGTCTGCTGGGGCTTCTAAGAAAGACATTTTTTCCCCTATTAGAAAGAAAAATCTCTTCAAGGAGAAAAGATTGTTATTTACTTGGGTGGGATTATACTTCCTGGCCCCCTTGTGGTGTGGGAGAGCCTTATGATTAGATCTGGCCAATGAGCTGTGATTGGAGATGACGTGTACAGTTACTAGGCCAAAGTTTTTAATCTGAGACATTCTAGCGCCTGCTTTCCCCCTTGACTTATAACCAGCAATGTTCCAGCCTGGCTCAAGAATAAGAATGATGCACTTTTGGCCAAGATGGAGGCATAGACAGACACGCTGTGCCTCCTCACACAACCAAAAGAAGGACAACCACAATTAAAAACAAACAAACAAAAAACCCAACCAGAACTGATAGAAAATTGAACTGCATGGAAGTCTGACAACCAAGGAGTTAAAGAAGACACATTCATCCAGACCAGTAGGAGGGGCGGAGACATGCAGCTGGGCAGAGAGGACTAGGCAAGGCAGCGGCTGGCGGATCCAGTGAGGTGGCAGATTGTGGAGCGGGGTGCACAATGCTGCAGCTGACCAGCAAGGCAGCAGCGGGCGGACCCGGTGAGGCGGGGGATTGTGGACTGAGTGGTCCCACATATGCATTCAGATAAACTAGGAGGAACAACTGGGAAGCGAGACAGATAGTGCAACCCAAGGCCCCAGCGCGGGGAAACAAAGCCTCAAACCACTGATTGAAAACACCTGTGGGGGTTGAGGCAGTGGGACAAACTCCCAGCCTCACAGGAGAGTTCACTGGAGAGACCCGCAGGGTCCTAAACATACACAAACCCACCCACACAGGAATCAGCACCAGAAGGGCCCAATTGGCTGGTGGGGAGTGGGGGAAGTGACTGAAATCTGGCAGAGAGCTGAGCAAGCGCCATTTTTTCCCTCTCGGATCCCTCCCACACACAGCATCACAGTGCAGTGAAGTGGGTTGCCCCACCCTGGTGAACACCTAAGGCTCTGCCCCTCACTATGTAACAGGAGCGTCAAGACAAAAACAAACAAACAAAAAAATGGCCCAAATGAAAGAACAGATCAAAGCTCCAGAGAAAACACAACTAAGTGATGAAGAGATAGCCAACCTATCAGATACACAGTTCAAAACACTGGTAATCAGGATGCTCACAGAATTGTTTGAATTTGGTTGCAAATTAGATGAAAAAATGAAGGCTATGCTAAGTGAAATAAAGGAAAATGTACAGGGAACCAATAGTGATGGGAAGGAAACTGGGGCTCAAATCAATGGTGTGGACCAGAAGAAAGAAATCCAACCAGAAAAGAATGAAGAAACAAGAATTCAAAAAAATGAGGAGAGGCTTAGGAATGTCCAGAACATCATTAAACATTCCAGCATCTGAATTATAGGGGTACCAGAAAGAGAAGAGGAAGAGCAACAAGTGGAAAAGTTATTTGAACAAATAATAAAGGAGAACTTCCCCAATCTGGCAAAGGAAATAGACTTCCAGGAAGTCCAGGAAGCTCAGAGAGTCCCAAGGAAGTTGGACCCAAGAAGGAACACACCAAGGCACATCATAATTACATTAGCCAAGGTAAAAATGAAGGAGAGAATCCTAGAAGCAGCAAGAGAAAAGGAGACAGTTACCTACAAAGGAGTTCCTACCAGACTGTCAGCTCATTTCTCAAAAGAAACTTTTCAGGCAAGAAGCGGCTGGAAAGAAGTATTCCAACTCATAAAAGGCAAGGACCTACATCCAAGATTGCTCTATCCAGCAAAGCTTTTATTTAGAATGGAAGGGCAGATAAAGTGCTTCTCAGATAACATCAAGTTAAAGGAGTTCATCATCACCAAGCCCTTATTCTATGAAATGTTAAAGGGATTTATCTAAGAAAAAGAAGATAAAAAAATATGAACAGTAAAATGACAGCAAACTCACAATTATTAACAACCACACCTAAAATAAAAACAAAAGCAAACTAAGCAAACAACTAGAATAGGAACAGAACCACAGAAATTGAGATCACATGGAGAGTTATCAACAGGGGACAGGGAGAGGGGGGAAAGGTACAGAGAATAAGTAGCATAGATGGTAGGTAGAAAATAGAAAGGGTAAGGGTAAGGATAGTATAGGAAATGTAGAAGCCAAAGAACTTATATGGATGACCCACGGACATGAACTAAAGTGGGGGAATGTGGGTAGGAGGGGGTGTGCAGGGCAGAGGGGAGTGAAGGAGGAAAATGGGACCACTGTAATAGCATAATCAATAAAATATATTAGAAAAAAAGAATGATGCAGAGCAAAGCCCTCAGTCAGCCCTCAGAGGACATGAAGTCTAAGTAGGAAGTAAACCATGTGTGTTAAACTACTGAAATTCTGGGGTTGTTTATTATAACCCCAGATCCTTGACTAGACCCTTCCCTCCCTTTACCCGTTCTCCCTCATCCCTGCCCCTCTGGTCGCTGTCGGTATATTCTTTATTTCTATGTCTCTGGTTCTGTTTTGCTCATTTGTTTTGTTCATGAAGTTACACTTATAGGTGAGATCATATGGTATTTGTCTTTTGCCACCTGGCTTATTTGCTTAGCATTAATATTCTCCAGCTCCATCCATGCTATCATGAGAGGTAGGAGTTCCTTCTTTCTTTCTGCTGCATAGTAGTATTTCATTGTGTGAATGCACCACAGTCTTTTGATCCACTCGTTTACTGATGGGCACTTAGGCTCTCTCCAGCACCTGGATATTGCAAATTGTGCTGCTATGAACATTGGGGTGCATAGGTTCTTATGGATTGGTGTTTCAGGATTTTTAGAATATAATCCTAGCAGTGGGATCACTGGATCAAAAGGCAGTTCCATTTTTAGTTTTTTGAGGAAATTCCATACTGTTTTCCACAGTGGCTGCATCAGTCTGCATTCCCACTAATAAAAATTAAAGGTTTTATTGCTCAGCAATTTTAGAGGTTAAAGTAATAGTTTGTACTATTGAGAATTACTAGGTAAAGCAGGTCATGTACATCTATTTGCTTTTGATAATAATAGTTTAGACCAGGGGTGTCCAACCTTCTGGCATCTCTGGGCCACACTGGAAGAAGTGTTGTCTTGGGCCACACATTATATACACAAACACTAGCTCTGGCTGGTGTGGCTCAGTGGATTGAGTGCCAGCCTGTGAACCCAAGGGTTGGTGGTTTGATTCCCAGTCTAGGGCATATGCTTGGGTTGCAGGCCAGGTCCCCCGCCCCCCACCCCGACTGGTGGAGGGTGTGGGAGAGGCAACCACACATTGATATTTCTCTATTTCTCTCCCTCTTTTTCTCTCCTTCCCTTACCCTCTCTAAAAATAAATAAAGTTTTTTAAAATAAATAAATACACAAACACTAGCAAAAATTGATGAGCAAAAAAGGGCCCATGCATAATTTTTGTGATATTCGCCCCACAGATAAGAAAAAAGTGCTCACATAATAACCCTAATTATGCAGCAGCTCTTTTGACAATCTTTTAAAATCATCAAGCAGGCCCCAAGTTTGTGAAGACTAATATAGAAAATGTACATATCTAAATAATAAAACATCATTGATTTTTTGAAAATATTTTTTATTATAAAAGGAAAAGAGGGCAACATCAGACTAGTGCGATGTTTAACATTGTATTGAGAGACTAGTGCATCAATATCTGATTTGATAGAAGTAGTTCCAATTCTCAGTGAGGTCTCAAGGTGCTCATCAGATATTTTTGGTTCTAACGTTACTCTTAATGTGTTTCATTCCTTTTTTTTGTTTAGTTTTTATTTCATAATCATAAACTTAACTGTGCAAACCAGCTAGACTTGGAAGGGGTAAGGAAGACATGGAACCCAATGACCTGCATCGGAGCATGAAGATTATAGTATGTTCCAAGCAGATGGAGGTGAAGGGGTGCTCTCCTGAACTACAGAAGGAATACCCGGGTGATGAAGATAAAACAGAAGTCAAATTTATTAGAGTTGTCCACAGTCAGTAATGGTGATCTTCTTGCTGGTCTTGCCATTCCTAGAACCGTGGTGCTCCATGGCTGTCACAATATCCATGCTGTCTTTGACCTGGTCAGAGACCACGTATTTGCCATCCAGCCACTCGGTCTTGGCAGTGCAGATGAACAACTGGGAACCGTTTGTATTGGGTCCAGCATTTGCCATGGACAAGAGGCCAGGACCTGTGTGCTTCAGGACAAAATTCTCATTATCAAATTTCTCCCTGTAGATGGACTTTCCACCTGTGCCATTGTGTCGTGTGAAGTCACCACTCTGGCACATAAATCCTGGAATAATTCTGTGAAAGCAGGAGCCTTTATAACCAAATCCTTTCTCCCCTGTGCTCAGAGCATGAAAGTTTTCTGCTGTCTTTGGAACTTTGCAAACAGCTCGAAGGAGACACGGCCCAAAGGCTTGCTGTCAGCAGCGATGTCAAAGAACGCAGTGGAGCTGACCATGGCTGGACGTGGGAAGGTCCCAGGCGGTGGTGGCATCTGTAAGGCAGCCTTAATGTGTTTCATTCTTGAAAATAGCTGCTTGCAAATGTAGGTGCTGCAAGATAGCAAGGACATTAATAAGGCACAGTTGTGAAGTAAGGGATATTTGTCTCTGAGAAGATAGGACCTAAAGAGTCCAGTAAAGAGACACAATCAAATTTTTTCTTTAAGTTGAATATCAGATTGCAGCTCTATGCATTCCATTTGAAAGTTGGAAAGTAATGTATTTATGTCTACTGAAAATGGAATCGTAAATATAAGAAAACATTGATCATTTTCCCTGAAATCTTAAAATCTGTTTTATTGTATCAAATTGAAAATCAAGGCTGCATATTGTTCACGGGACTGTGTTTAGGCAACGTGTCAAAATGCATAAAATTGTTTGCCTTGATTTGAGTTTGCCATGATTTTAGTTTTATTTGGAACGCTGTTATGGTTTGAAACATGGTATTGATAACTTGGTTTTCACCTTGAAGGCACATGCTTAACTCATTTAAATGAGCAGTTAAATCCACTAAAAATGCTAAATCTGTAAGCCAGTTTTCATTGTCAAGTTCTGGCACAAATTTGTTTTTTGATACCATAAACAACTTGATAACATGTCTCAAATCATAAAATCTTTTCAATATTTGGCCTCAACCTAGCCATCTTACTTCCAAAAAGTAAATGATGTCCTCATAGTCAGCATCAATATTTTTAAGGAATTCCTGGAATTGGTGATGATTCAATCCCTTGGCTCTTATGATGCACAGTCTTGGTGATGATTTGCATGATGTTATCCATTTTTAAAGCTTTTGTGAATAAATTTTCTTTGTGTACTATGCAATTATACTTCATCAAACATGAGTTTTGGGCAGCAGTTTTATCATCTTCTATTAATTTTACAAGTCTCTCTCTTTTACCTACCATCACTGGGGCACCATCAGTAGCTATACCAGATATTTTGACAATGGACAAGGAAAATTGCTGTAACATATTTTTTTACTCTTTTGTATAAATCTCTTGATTTATTTGTCTTTTTATTTATTTATTTTCCAATTTTTCTGCCTTTATCCTCCCTCCACCCTCTCATCCCTTCAGCATCCCCCCCTTAGTTCATGTCCATAGGTTGTAAATATAAGTTCTTTGAGTTCTCTGTTTCCTATACCATTTTTGATCTCTCTGCATCCATTTAATGCCTACCAATTATGCTTCTTCCCTGTACCTTTCCTCCACTATTCCTACCTTCCCCCTCCCCACTGAAGACCCTCCATGTGATGTCCATTTCTCTGATTCTGTTCCTGTTCTGGTTGTTTACTTGTTTTTTGTTTTCATTTTTTTTGGGGGGGAGTTCATTTGTTGATAGTTGTGAGTTTGTTATCATTCTACTGTTCATAGTTTTGATCTTCTTTTTCTTACATAAGTCCCTGTAACACTCCATATAATAATGGCTTGGTGATGATGAACTCCTTTAATTTGACCTTATCTGGGAAGCACTTTATCTGCCCTTCCATTCTAAATGATAACTTTGCTGTATTAGAGTAATCTTGGATGTGGATCCTTGCTTTTCATGACTGCAAATACTTCTTTCCAGCCCCTTCTTGCCTGCAAGTTTTCTTTTGAGAAATCAGCTGATAGCCTTATGGTCACTCCTTTGTAGGTAACTTTTCTCTTTCCCTTCCTCTTGCTGCTTTTAAGATTCTCCCTTTGTCTTTGATCCTGGGTAACTTAATGATAATGTGCCTTGGTGTGTTCCTCTTTGGGTCCAACTCCTTTGGGACTCTCTGGGCTTCATGGACTTCCTGCAAGCCTATTTCCTTTGCCAGATTGGGGAAGTGTTCCTTCATTATTTGTTCAAATAAGTTTACAATTTCTTGCTGTTGTTCTTTCCCTTCTGGCACCCCTATAATTCAGATATTGGAATGTTTCAGGTTGTCCCAGAGGTTCAAAAGTCTCTATTTTTCTGAATTCTTGTTTCTTCATTCTGTTCCGGTTGGATGTTCATTTTTTCCTTTTGTTCCAAATCATTGATTTGAATCCTGATTTCCTTCCTGTCACTGTTCCCTGAATATTTTGCTTTACTTCATTTTGTGTATCTTTCATTTGTTTTTTCATTTCTTGAGCAAGCTCAGTCAGATCTGTGAGCATTTTGATTACCAGGGCTTTACATTCTCCATCAGATAGGTTGGCTATTTCCTCATTGCTTAGCTCTCTTTCTGGAGTTTTGCTTTGTTCTTTCATTTTGGCCCTATTTTTTTGTTTGGGGCACCTGTTAAATTGTAAGGTGGTGGGGCCTTAGGTATTCACCCAGGCAGGGCAACCCTCCTTGCTGTGCTGCAGCGCTGCTTGTGGGGTAGGAGCCAGAGAGGAAACAATGCAGCTCCCTGGGTCATCTCTAGCCCACTTTCCAGCAAACTCTCATGTGAGACTGGGAGTTTCTCCCACCATGGCAGTTGACATAGTCCACAGTCAGCTCTGAGTCTCAGTTTCCCCTTAAGTCAGCCCTGCCCATGCAGCCCAAGGTCTTGCCTTGGGTTCTCTCTGTCTGCTGCCTTACTGGTCTGGTTGTTCTGTTTGACTATTTCTTTAATTCTGGTGGTTGTTGGAGTTCCATGCAGTTTGATTTTCTGGCACTCGTGGTTTTTTATTGACTTTAGATTGGTTGTGCTCTTCCTTTCGGTTGTGTGAGGAAGTGAAGGATTTCTACCTGTGCCTCCATCTTGGCCACAACTTTCAAAGGCATTAATAGTCCTTATTTCATCTTCCACAGGGCACAGGAATGTGGTACTAAGGAAAAGAAGGAGTCAGGAACTTAGCCATCTGAGGGATCAGTGTGACCTCAACAGCATCATGGAAAATTGGAGCTTCAAGTCAAGTGAGTAAGTTTTATTTATTAAATTTTAGAGAGGGAAAGGGAGAGAGAAGGAGAGAAACATCAATCTGTTGTTATCTCTTGAGCGCCCCCCAATGGGGACCTGACCTGCAACCCAGTCATGTGCCCCAACTGGGAATTGAATCTGTGATCCTTTGATTCACAGTCCAGTACTAAACCCACTAAGCCACACCAGCCAAGGCTCCTTTCTCTATTTCCTTGAGATCTTCTCATATAGGCCATATCTTGCTAGTCTATGTTTGGGTTCATTTTTCTTTACATAATCCAAGGAATCATAAATTATGTCAAAGCCATTTGTCTTGCCACAACCAAAATGGGTTCTGAATCCAAACACAAAGATGGTATCTAGTGTGGTCTTGTACATTTTGGCTAGTTTTCCCTAAATTTCTGTCTTAGGTATGGTTGCCTTCCCAGAGTGAAGGACATGAATGACCATTTGTTTCCTCTAAAGTAGTCTGTTGTTATGAACTTCCTGACTTCTTGGTCTGGATAGTTAACTGTATCAGTCATGATGGAAGCTGATCTTCAAGCAGCTAGGGAAGAAAAGCTAAAGCAAAACTCTCTTAAGTTATTTCAAATAAAGCTTTCACTAGAGAAAGGGGTTGGTAAATTTTCTGGTTTCTAATCAGCTAAGAGGCAAGAGCCTTAGGGCAAAATAAAAAAAAAAACTGTTGGAAAAGTCTATCATGGAAATAATAAGAGATGCCCTTATATATGTGTGCATCTGTCTGTCTGTCTGTGCAACCTGGCCAGGCTCATCTTGCTGACCCAACAGATTTTGAAGACTTAGTATAAAAAAATTGTATAAAATATCTCATTGGTTTGTTTTACTTTTTGAAATGATACTCCTAAAATTTTTTAAAGTACATAAGTGAATTGTGCTCCTCTAGATATTTCCTTGGAGACATCCATTAACAATCTTTTTACATGTGTAATTTTCATTTTAGTTGGCCCACTAAGTCAGGCGACCTTTTCTCGGTAGCTTTAACTGTATTTTCCTGTCAAATATGCAAATAAGTCTAAATATATATTTGGCATGTTAGGGCTCAAATTTTCTTTGCATAAACAAGTCAAGCAATAACTAGTTTCTTCAGATTCTTTTGCATATTTGTAGGAAGCCCCTATACTGCTACTTTCTCTCTTTTGTGGTTAGAGCTGTGCCCTAAAGTCCTGGGCCCTTGAGAAAGGCAATGAGGTGCAAATGCTACCTCAGCCTTTTTTTTTTTTTTGGTACTACAACCTTTTGTGTTTACTCTTAATGAAACAGGTACCAGTTTTGGGGATGCCCACTTTGCACCTCTGGGACCTCTAACCCATTCGGTAGTGGACATGATGGGACAGTTGTGTTTTTTGATGTTACCATGGCCACCAAACTCCTCATCATGTGCCCATTTCATCTCCTGGACCTGCCTTCTGCAAGGCTTTCTGCCTTTCTTGCTCAGACCCAATCAGTGACCTGTGTGATCTCTTTCCAGCTGGTCCACACAAATTTTCTCTTAGTAGCTCAATTATCTGCCCAGTATTTACTTTCCTAGTTCTGTTTGCTATGACAGCCTCTCCCAGAGACAAAAAACCTGAGTGTCCCCATCCAGGGGCACTTTCTGTCCTGGGCACTGCCCAAGGAAATGATAAAGCAATAGTTCGTGCTTGAAGCTGTACATCTTGAAGGATGTGTGAATGAGAAAGGAACATTTATCTTATAAGATAGTTACCACACTATCAGATGGGTATATTTGATCAAAACATGTTTTAAGGAAATATTTTTATAATTGTATTTCCATTTAATTCATTACTATGTATTCATACAAAGTTTGTTTTATGTATTTAAAAATATTATTCTAACAAGGGGTCCACAGAAAACTCTAGACTCTGGCACAAAAGAGGTTAATAACCCCAGATTTGGGAACTGACCGCAAACCCAAATACCATCATGGGCCAGCTGGAGGCCTGAAAACCAGGGTCAGTTTTCATTTTCCTATGTTTGAAGGAAGAAAGATTTTTCCCTTGTCTTTAACTAGGCTGTAAGAAAAACTGCATTAAACACCTGATATAAATGGCAATTGACACTGGCTTCCATGTCACAAATACTAGGGTGGAAGGAAGACTGTGGTGAACTGCAAGCATGTGCCCCAGCTGCTTCTGGCTGCAGCTGACCCTTGCTGAGTGGGAAGGTGGGTCCAGGATGGTCAGAACCTTCAATTTTTAAGAAAAGCCTGAAGTTTGGATTTTTTCCCTACTTCTAGTGTCGGCAACTATTAAAAAATTTAAAAACAAAGTTTTGGCTACGTAGAACCTATCTGCAGCCTGCATTAATTTTTTTTTTTTTTTAAGACAGGGGAAGGGAGGGAGAAAGAGAGGAAGAGAAACATCAGTGTGTGAGAGAAACATTGATTGGTTGCCTCTCACACATCCCCAACTGGGGACTGGCCTACAACCCAGGCATGTACCTTGACTGGGAATCAAACCAGTGACCTTTCAGTTTGCAGGTTAGTGCTCAATCCACTGAGCCACACCAGCCAGGGCTAATTTTTTTTTTTTTAAAGTTGATTAAGAGAGAGAAGTAGGGAGAAACTTCGGTTTGTTGTTCTACTCATTTATGCATTTGTTGGTTGATTCTTGTAGCATGTGTCCTGACTGGGGATCAAGGCCCATAACCTTGGTATATCTGGATGATTTTCTAACTGAATGAGGTACCTGGCCAGGGCTTCAGGTTGCTTTTTGCACCAGGCTGCATTTTACACCAGGCCACAGTTGGGGCCTTGGGTCTCAAGGGAGTAGCAAAGAAGGTGAAGACAGAACTTTGGAGAGCACTGCTATCTACATACGGCGAATAGAGGAAGCGAATGCCGGGGAAGGAGACAGACTGACAGTGGAAAAGGTGGGAGGGCCAGGAGCAGGAATGTCAAGTAAGGAAATATGACAACTCCTTAAAAGACAGCCTTTAAAGAGAAGTGAGAGGTCCCATGTTATGTGACTGAGAAAAGATCCACTAAGAGAAATAAGCCCAGAGAAACCTTTCACAGGTCACAATTTGAGCCTGTTACTCCCTGCAACTCTGCTGTGAGTGTCTTTCCATGTCCATGCTTTTCTCTTTGTCATTTCTTCTATTAAACCCTTTCCTCTTACTGCTAGGTGAATTCCTACTTATCCTATAAGGCAAGGGTATGAAACTCATTTTCACCAGGGGCCACATCAGCCTCACAGTTGCCTTCAAAGGGCTGAACATAATTTTAGGACCGTATAAATGTAACTACTCCTTAACAGTTAAGCGAGAGCTTGGCGCTGCCACTGGGTAGGAACAAGGTGCTAGGTGGATAAAACAAGGTGGAGGTTCGGATTTGATCCGCAGGCCTTGTGTTTGCCACCTGTGCTGTAAGGTTTGGCTTCAATGTTACTACCTCTTTTACTTCTTCATGGTTGTCTACCTGATGGTTGAGTTGCTTTCTCAGCAGAGTTTTTGGAGTCCTTGATTCCATGTTACAGCACTTACCACGGTTGATTCAAGTACACTTTGAGACCTGTGGGTCTTACCCGCATCTTACACATTGGCTATAATGTCCTGTGTTCAGCAACTGCATTTTTTTAGTTGCCTTTCATGCACCCCATACTGGGCACCTGGCCTGCAACCTAGGCATGTGCCCTGACTAGGAATGGAACTGGTGACCTTTTGGTTTGCAGGCTGGCACTCAATCCACTGAGCCACACCAGCAGGACAGGGACTAGATATTTTTTATCTTTCTCTCCAAGTCTGTGTCATTCTTGGTACATTTTATACAATGCTCAAGCAATGTTTGCAGAAGCATAGGACTTAAGAGCAGGAACTCTGAGCCAGGCTGCCTGGGGTGGAAACTTGGCTTTGCCACGGTCTGGCCATAGCTTTTGACCTTTCTGTGCCTATTTGCTCATCTGTAAAATGTAATCCTCACACCTTTGTGAGGAATAGGTTGAACAAGTTATATACTCAAAGCACTCAGAACGGTGCCTGATACTTAGTAAGCCTTATGAAAGTGTTACCCTATTATAAATTTTATATATTTAATATATAAGTACTTCATTATTAAATGTTAGCTCTGTTATTAAATTGTTTCATTTATTTTGTATGCTAGTGCATCCTCACTGCCCAGAACAGTGCCTGGAACATTGTAGATACTTAATAAATATTTGTAGAATGAATGAATGATGGATTTCCCTTTGTCCTCATTCCAGAGCCACACTGTTCTCCTAATTAGGGGTGGATGGGTGGCAAGGTGTTCAAGGGCCACCAGGGCCTAAATCAGGGGTTTAGTAGAAGTTCGTGGGCAGGCCTAGGTCATAGCTATCAATTTTTCTCCGGGAAAACGTGTCTAACCTAAAAAAGAACTTCTGGGACCCAGGTCAAAAGTAGTTGGGAAGAAAAAGCTGCATGTATATGTACCAGGAATAACCTCCTTTGTCTTCTTTTATTCAATACATTCAAATTTCCTTCTCCAGGCTGGGCTGATTAGAGTGCAACTTGTAAGTTAATTTGAATTTCACTTTTTGTTCTTGGTCTCACAGGGAATTCAGGCTTCAGAACACTGCAGATTGTTCATGTAACCAACAAAGGAGTGTTTTGCAACCACACAGACCTGAATTCAAATCAGGACCTCAGATCCTTGGCTGCACTTGGTCTCTCTGAGTCTCACTTTTCTTACCTATAAATTGGAGATGTCTTTACTTTCTTAAAAGTCTGTGATGGGAAAACAATTAATTGTGCATTTTGAAACCATTTATGCCCTATAGAAATATCAGTTATTATTGGATCTTCACATTGGTTCCTTAGTAGGGCTTCGGGAAGATAGAGTAGCTCCTTATCAGTAAAAAGCTGCGTGACCCCCAACTCTCATCTCTGCACAAGGGTCCAGAGGGCCTAGCATTCCGGTCCCAAGGCTAGTCAGGGGCAAAGCTGTGAAGGTTTGGGTGGGCGGTCAGTGCTGGACCATACTACAGGGCTTTCTTGCAGGTCAGACGTCGCAATCCACAAACCCTGGTAAGGATTTAAGAAACGCAATCCTTAAAGATGATGAAGTGAAAACCGAGAGCAGGGAGAGGGTCAGAGTGTGCCGTCAGGGGAGAAACCTTATAGCAACAGAAGGAGGTTGGTGCAAGAGAAACGATGCGTCTGGTTTTCTGGAAGGGAATGGAGCCTAGGAGCTCCACAACCTAAGTGAAAGTTAAGAGGCAGTGAAACTGGTCAAAGGAATTTCGGTTCCGCCCAGCAACTCCGGGCTTTGACTACCGTACAGTCCTGGGACGCCCTGGGCCCCTTGCTCCGCCCCCAGAGGGTAATTAGACCGTACCAGTGTGCCCTATTAGGGGTGAAGGCAATCGTCGGCAAGTCTTATAGAGCGAATTGAAGTTGTTTGGTAGAAAAAACATGATTATATATATTATTTGAAGATTTTAGCTAATATTCTTCCCTTCTGTTTGCTCTGCTTTCTATGCTCTCTGAAGAATGGTAGGAGTCCGGCCATCCTTCCCCCTCTATTTTCCGCACTTGGTACATCCCTCCGCGGAACGTAGGCGGGGGAGACATACATAAACCCCAACCCAGGCAGCGGGTGTGCTTAGTGCTCGAGGCGTCGGTTCGCTGCGGTGTTTGAGTTTTATCGCGTGTCGGCCAGTGTGCGCGTGCGCCGACATGGCCTCAAACGGTATGTAATGGCGCGAGGCGGCCGTGGCGCGCAGACCCGGGTCCTCGTTCCTTCCCAGCTGGGCTTTTGTTTTTTTTTTGTGGGACCTGGGCGGCGATCGCGTGTAGGATCTTCTCGTGCCACCGTGGCGGGAAGCAGCGGGGAAGGATGTAAGGGGTAGGCCTATGTCGCCATCTTGTTTTCGCTTCTCTGGCGCCTTGCGCGGGGCGGGACGTCGTCCATTCGCAGCCCCTTACTTTGAGGTGAGGTTTGGGAGGCACGCTGCTTGGTGATTTGAAACATGAGATGCTGATGGAAACGCCCGGTCTCTGTAGCCCTTTCCCCAATGGTTCTCAGCCTTGCGTTCGGGCCCGCTTTGTCGCAGTGCTGCATCCGGGCACTCCATGCGCGCACGCGCTGTGCTGGCCCCTCCCCCCCTTTTTCGCGGCTCGAGCCCCCCTCCCACCTCGAGTTGGTCCAGCTTTTTGTCGCGAGACCCTCGCGAGGATGGGGAGTCCGCGGTGCCAGGCTGGTGTGGACCCCGCCCTGCCGCCTCTCGGGCTCCCTTGGGAAGGGGCGGGACCACTCCTTTCGCGCCTCGTTTGCCACGCAGCCAGGGACGGAGACCCGGAATCCGGGCCGCGTGCCCGCTTAACGGTTGGAGGGTGGGGGTGGGGAGTCCTGAGGGTCGCACAACGGACTAAGGAGCCGCGTCTGAGCGTTTTCCCGCCTAAATTTCCTTTTTCTGAGGTGGGAACGGAAAGGAGAGGCTGTCCGAGGCCACACCCTCTCTCGGTCCTTTCGCCTTTTCCTGCGGGGGAAGCGTCTCATCATTTACTGTGCGGAGAGGAGGAGTTGATATGGCTATTGCGTCTTCATTATGGCGTTTTAAAAGCGATTTCGTTGTCTTTGGGTCGCCTAGTTCCCCTCGGCCCCGGGGAAGGCTGGGTGAATGAGAAATGGATTCAGTTGGAGCCACAGGGCTTGGAACATGAGTACCAGTTGATTTGTTCCATCCTGAGGTGAACACTTTGGTGATGATCTCTTATATTTGGGGTCAGAGTTCTCTTGGTTACCTGGCTTTGCATTAAAAATCCACTTTTCCAGTCTCAAATATTGAGCAAAAGATAGAATGGCCTCTTTGGAGACATTCTTGTCCTTTGGATCTTGTTCTTTGGTTGAGAGAGTGGCCACATCTAGAACTCTGTTGCCTCCTGCTCCCAACTTTACTTAAAACCCATCCCAGCCCTGGCTGGTGTGGCTCAATGGATTGAGCACTGGCCTTCGAACCGAAATGTTGCCTGTTCGATCCCCACTCAGGGCACCAGTGCAAGCCAGGTCCCCAGTGGGGGCTGTGGGAGAGGCAACAAAGTGGTGTTTCCCTTCCCTCCCTCCCTCCTCTCTAAAAATACATAAAGAAAATCTTAACACTAAAGAAGATAGTATTAAAAAGTGGATTGTTAAAGCCCATCCCACTGAGGTAGCTCTGACTTTAGCTTGACTTGGGGGATAACTTCCACATAGACTGGGCGTGAAAAGGAGATGTGTGTAAATTTCTGATATCAATTGAACTTGTAGAAAGTTGTGGCTTTCCCCCAAGACTCTTTGTTTTTCCAATGAAGCCTCTCGATCTCTATAGATATTTGCTTTTTCTTTGTTTTATTGTGTTCTACTCTCTGAGGGATTGCTGAAGGTGATGTACTTGTATTTTTCTTTTGCAGACTATACTCAGCAAGCAACCCAAAGGTGAGTGTTATTTCTGGGCTTCCAGAGTTTTTGGAGGGCAGAGGTTGCTGAGGTAGTTTGCCATGATTGCTGTTTTTTTCTTTTCTCCAGCTATGGGGCCTACCCCACCCAGCCTGGGCAGGGTTATTCCCAGCAGAGCAGTCAGCCCTATGGACAGCAAGGTTATGGTGGCTACAGCCAGTCAGGGGACACTTCAGGCTATGGCCAGAGCACCTATGGTTCTTATGGACAGACCCAGAACAGTGAGTCTCTTTTAAGTGTGTCACTCTGCCTCTTCCCTGCTCTTTCTGAATGCTGCTTTTCTTAACCCTAACCAGTGCTGAAATGTTGAAACTGTTTCTTTTCTCTTATCTAACCCTTAAAACTCTTTGGAATCTGAGTCCTTTCAAACAAAAATGCTTATTGGTTTCTAATTCTGTTTCCTTTTATTTTTATTTTTTTACTTTTTACTTATGCTGCACTTTCCCCCATTTCCCTCAGCATGAAAGTGAAATGTGGGGGGAAAATATTCACTAAAGGGAGAAAGTTTTAGGCTTTTGATACAGAACAGGGAGAAAATGATTTGCCTGAGGATATTTGAAGTCATGCTGTATGTCATGTGCTACACTGAGAGGTGGAATTTACCCTGAGGTCCTGAAGTATAAGTAATGTGGGTTGTCCTATTTGTACTGTAGGCATATGAGCAGGTTAAAAGGATGTTAATGAATAGGGAGCTCATAGGCTATGGTTAGTGGCTCTTGGAGACTGACTTTGGGATGGGTGGGATGAGATTGGAACTATGAAGTTGGCATAAGTTGGAGCATTAGCCTTAGGGTAGAAGAGAAGGGTAACTTGACCATGAGTTGCAAGATTTCTAAGCAGCTTTAAGATACTTTAAAGAAAATTAATATAATTTGCCTGGGTGGCGTAGCTCAGTGGATTGAGTGCGGGCTGCGAACCAAAGCATCGCAGGTTCGATTCCCAGTCAGGGCACATGCCTGGGTTGCAGGCCATGGCCCCCAGCAACCGCACATTGATGTTTCTCTCTCTCTCTCTCTCCCCCTCCCTTCCCTCTCTAAAAATAAATAAATAAAATATTAAAAAATTAATATAATTTTAAAACTTAAGATTTTCCTAACTTGCTTTTCTGAAAATTGATTTACTAGGTTGAGGCTGACTTTTGTGTAGGTAGCGTTAGGTAATATGTAATAAGACTTTAAACCTATTCCCTGCCTGTTTTTTCTCTCTTTTTTCTAAGCTTTTGTGACTTCCTTTTTCTTTTCCATGTAGCAGGCTATGGCACTCAGTCAGCTCCCCAGGGATATGGCTCAGCTGGTGGCTATGGTGGTGGCCAGAGTTCTCAGTCATCTTATGGGCAGCAGTCCTACCCTGGCTATGGCCAGCAGCCAGCTCCTAGCAGCAGCTCTGGGAGGTAAGGGGATTTGGGGGTGAATTGATACTGAGTGATAATGTGATCTGCAGTAGGAGCAATTATAAGGAGTAATGGGTGGGTGTGTCTTTGGGTTTAGAGTTCAGAGAATGGGATGTACTGAAAGTGAAAGGAAATAGGGATGTGCTGACATTATGGTTTTGTCTTTTTCCTTTTCCTTAGTTACGGTAGCAGTTCTCAGAGCAGCAACTACGGGCAGCCCCAGAGTGGGGGCTATGGTCAGCAGTCTGGCTATGGTGGACAGCAGCCTAGCTATGGACAGCAGCAAAGCTCCTATAATCCTCCTCAGGGCTATGGACAGCAGAACCAGTACAACAGTAGTACTGGAGGTGGTGGAGGGGGTGGTGGAGGTGAGAAGATGTCTTCAGTTTTGTCTCATACCTATTTTATGTAATATTCTTCTTGGTCCTTGCCCTAAAAAAGTTCTTAAAAATCTTGATTACTTGTTCTATGGCTATCTTTTTATTTCTATTCATCTGTCCTCTGGTGTCGAACTCTTTAATGGACTTTGCAGTTTTTTTTCCCCTCTTAAAGTATCTTTCCTTTTTGACAGGTAGCTATGGTCAAGATCAGTCCTCCATGAGTGGTGGCAGTAGTGGCGGTTATGGCAATCAGGACCAGAGTGGTGGTGGTGGCGGTGGCTACGGGGGAGGCCAGCAGGACCGTGGGGGACGAGGCCGGGGCGGTGGCGGTGGTTACAACCGCAGCAGTGGTGGCTATGAACCCAGAGGTCGTGGAGGTGGCCGTGGAGGCAGAGGCGGCATGGGGTAGGTGTTTTGTGAGCCAGGGAACAACATCATTGGGTTGGGGGTGTGTGGTGGGTTGCATGAATCTTCAGTCTCTTAAGAGCATGGTTATCCTTATTCTAGGGATTTGTCAGGGCTTTGATATGGAGGCATTGACTTGTTCTCCATCCCCTTTTATTTTTGTGAGACCTTTGGAGCCTGAACTCCCACCCATACCTCTGAGTACTGACACTTACATTTCTAAAGGAAAAGGAAACAATATATGGGTGTGTATGGGTTGGAGTCATTGATATTGTAGGCAAGAAACGAGGAAGTAAAGACTTCTTTCTCTGCAAGGGAAACCGATGATCCCACTCCTGGTAATAGGGAAAGTTTTAATGGTTAACCTGACTTCAACTTCCAGGAATTGGTTACTCTTCCTGTATTTTCTAGTCATTTGAATTCATGAATTTGATTTGTAGTAATTTGAGTGACAGTGATGATTTTGTTTGTGACTTGGTTTGTGGGGCTAATGAAGTGTGCACACCTTTTGGACAAAATACACTGGACAGTGGTATCCCACATATTTGCTCCACTGTTCCCCTTCTCCTGGTTACTTGTCCAACTGGACTTTGTTCCCTTCCCTCTGTAGTTGTTGACTTGAAGTAAAACCTTAGATTTGATGTTAAAGCATGCGTCAAATCTGTTGGTAAATATGATTTGAAGGACCATACTCTTGTCTCCCTTGAAAAAAGGAGGAATGCCAGTGTGCTACTCCATTTTTGGAAAAAATAGGTTTTTAAAGTGAGAGTTCATTAATGGTAAGTATTCAGAGGTGGGTGGGGGCGATCTCAAAAACCATACAGAAATGAGGAAAACTCTTGTGTGCGTGTGTTTAATGCAAAACTTTAAAAAGAAAAACAACTGTTATGTGACTGTTAACTTGCTCTGCATTTTATGTGCCACAGGTATGAAAGGTGACATTGCAAAATACTCCGCTCTTCTCACAGTGTAGAAGGGGTGACCCCGGTGGTTGGGGGAAATCAAAAACAGCTCAGTAGTTAGGATAGGGCTTAGCTAAGTTTGTCTCGCTTTAAGAGGAAGTTGCCTTTGGTTTTGACTTTTTATGGAATGGGGTTGGGTCTGCTTGCTGCTTTCAAAGCAAAAACCACAAAAATGTGTTGAGGGCTACCCCAGCCTGGTGTGAAATGTCTTCTGGGTAAATTGGGTAGGGTTTTTAAACCAACTACTGGGTTGTCAACCACTTGCGACAAGAGGAAAAAACATCTGCTACGTCGGAAGAACAACCAAGGAAAATGGGTCATCTTTTTTTTTCTTTAGAGGAAATAGATATATAACCTTTTCAAGCAAAATTCTTGGAAAAAAAAACTGTGTCTAAGAAATTGCACACGTGTGTGTGGCACACTGAAAGGTCAGACAAGGTTGGTCAGGAAGGGGAATGTATTTTAGCAGCCACTTGTATCTTTTTCCCAAAACACATACCCTTGTTTGGGGAATATTAAACAAACAAACAAAAAAACGCCTGTTTGTAGCCGTTGGAAGCTTCATGTCCTTTCTTCTAAATTGTCTTCTCCAGCGGAAGTGACCGTGGTGGCTTCAATAAATTTGGTGGTAAGTGAAGAGTTTCCAAAATTCCCAACTCCCAGCAATGCTTTGTCTGATTGTTCATTTGCAGATGTTTAGCGTGTTTTAAGTGTCAAAGGTTTTGAAGTGTCCAGAACCACCTCCAGAAAGGGGTGGGGTCGAATGCTACCTGCTGCCATATGTGTGCTAACCTGGAGGCAGGCAGGGGTAAGACTCAGCAGTCGTCTTGTACCAAATTGGTTTGACACAGGTTAATAAGAGGTGTTTAATAAGGAGTGTTGCCACACCTGGCACTTAGTGAACACAATTATGAAAAACTGGAGAGTGTGCTGGAACACGAACCAACTTGGCTTTAGGATTTTTTTTTTATCAGTGTGTTCAAGGTGTGTGTGTGTTGTGTGTGTGTAACAACCTCCAAATGTTTTTAATTCTGGAAGAGGGATATGAAATGCTGCCCTGCCCTGAGAATGGTGAAGTTGGTGTAAACGTATATATTAAATACTGAATGGTGTCAACTAAATTCTACATATATGTATTTAAATTCAACTCAGATGGGCAAATAGAAACTAGCTGTGGGAAGGAAGGTGTGGACTACAAGAAAAGTTGGGAGCGTGTGTGGCTCATGGGAAATAACCAGGTCTTAAACAGCACAAACTGAATTCATGAAAAATGGCAAATTTGAGAAGTCTCCCAGTAAGCTGGAACTTTTCTGGTTTGGTTAACTAACAAAAGGTTTCTTGGATTTGTCTCACCATTTAAAACCAAAGGCCCGGGTTCACAATTTAGGTGTCATTGAATGTGGGTACAATATTTATACATGGTGAATTCAGAGAAACTTTGGTCAAAGACGGTTCGGGAAAAAAAATAGGCTGCATTATGGAAATAAGATTTCTGGTCTGTTCCCTGGGACATGCTTTAAAAACACAATAGTTATTATGTATGGTTTTGATTGTTTTTTTGTTTTTGTTTTTGTTTTTTAATTTTCATGTGGTTTTGGGGAAACTTAACATGGTTTTAAGGATGGTTTCTAAAGAAGAAATTAAAAATTGTTCCACAAGGAATAAGTGTCTTTGGTGTTAAAGTTTGGAGAAACTGGTTGGATGTATATCACATTGCTGGTGGTGAGCCCATTTCTCTCTGGGGTGAGAGAACAGGGCCAAACTATGAGTTGCTTTGTTGACTTCAATGGGTTTTCCTCCTGGCCACCCCAGTCTTTGCTGGGGACATTTCCCAGCTTGAGCTGGGGGAGGCAGCATTTTCTGAAGTGTGGAATTGTCCCTGTGGGGACTCAAGTTACATACAGGTGTTAAGAAAAGGGACCTGTGTCTTCTTTCCCAGCCATGCCTAGGATTTTCTCTGGGCAGGCAACACAGGACAGGGTTTGGAGTGAGTCTGTGAGCACTTAACTGATAATTTTGAAGAGTATGGATTTGGTTTTAAGTTTTTTCCTTGTCTGTTTCTATCTGTTGACTAACAGCTCATCTCTTCTTGTTTTTTTTCCCCCCCATGTCACTTAAGGCCCTCGGGACCAAGGATCACGTCATGACTCTGGTGAGTCCACAGGTGGCATGAAAGAATGACTTAAGTGGTATTAGGACTTGTTCTGGATTTGATGTTCTTTGAAACAATATGAAGACCAGGGATAGGGAAGGAAAGTGAAGGCAAGGGAGTTTGGGTGTCTCTATAGTTGGTAGTGATTTATATAAATGAGCATATCCGCAATAATTGATGGTTTCCTTCATCAGAATTTAGTAAGTCTGGTGGACCTGGCCCACTGAGACTCCCGCCCACTCATTCTCCAACCCACCAAGAGCTGGCCAGGATTAGAACATTACCAGTGGTGCAGCATCCCCCTGTGCCACTTCCAAGCACTGTGCCGCCTCCCAAGGGAACCCCTGTTCTGACTTGTTAAACAGATTTATTGTGCCTCTTTGTGAATGTTATGTTACTGGAGTCATGTAATAGGTGTTTTGTGTTTGGCTTCTTTTGCTCAGTGTTAAGTTACTGAGAATCATCAATGTTGCTATCTTCAATGAGCTCATTGTCAAAAAAGTAAAAATTTAGTAGGTGGGGGAGGAGCCAGGTAATCTGCATTTTTAACAAGTCTCGGAAATGCTGGTGCGTCTATGGACCATGTGCCAGAACTATTGGTTTAAAGTAAAGGTTTTTTCTTAAAGAATATTTTATTGATTATTCTACTATAGTTGTCTCATTTTTTTCCTCCCCTTTACTCCCCTCTGCCCTGTACTGCCCCTTTCACTAAAGTAAAGGTTTTTTAAGATGTGAATCATGACCAAATTAGTGAACACAAAGACTTACAAAGGGAAAGCATTCAGTGTATTTTTGTACTGATTATGTTTATACTGGATTTCAGGTGTAAAATAGGGCTTTTATCTTGGGGTCTTCAATTAAAAAAGTTTACAAACATGTAGTTATTGTGTGAAGTTGGGCAGTTAACTTGAGCCCTGCTTTCTTTAATGGTTATTAATGTGTTAGGGAAATTTGTGAAAGGACTGTCATAGATGCACTCAAATCTTAAAAAATGAGGATGTGAGTTTTTTCATTTGTTTGAACTAAACCAGATATATTGGTGGCTTTAGAATTTTCCTTTGAAAGTTTCGTATCAGGTATTTCTTAAAGTTGGGTCAAGAGTCACTGACTCATTTTGTCTTTGCTTGTTTTCTCTCTTCTAATTCACATTTACTTTTGCATTGTACAAGCAGAACAGGATAATTCAGACAACAACACCATCTTCGTGCAAGGCCTGGGCGAGAATGTTACAATTGAGTCTGTGGCTGATTACTTCAAGCAGATTGGTATTATTAAGGTACTTGTGGAGCAGAGTGGGTACTTTCTGTTAGTGTTTCAGGCTTTTGGATTCCACACAGTAAAAATGTCTTAACGGTGTTAAAGCTTAATTTGTAGAAGAAGGACCATAAGCTGTTGGCCATTTTCTAAAAGAAATAACACAAAGGCACAATTGATGAAAGGAGTATCTTAGACTTTTGAATTTGCAGTCTGTAATCTAGTTTTTTAATAGAATGGGAGACATAATGAGAGGCACAACTATAGTCATTGCCATGTTACATGTGAGGTGTAGGAACTAGTAACCGGGAAGAGAGGAACTGAAGTGTGGTTATGGTAAGCCAGATTCTGGAGGAGTAAGGTGGGTGAGTACAACTATGTGTCCTATAAGCCTGATGTTATCTTATGTTGCTTTCTTCAGACAAATAAGAAAACAGGACAGCCCATGATTAATCTGTACACAGACAGAGAAACAGGCAAGCTGAAGGGAGAGGCAACAGTATCATTTGATGACCCACCTTCTGCTAAGGCAGCTATTGACTGGTTTGATGGTATGTATGAGGAGGCTGGTGGGGGCTGGGGAGGTTAGGCAAGCAAGCCTTGGGAAACGGGCGAAATTTTGAAGGTTTCTTTAACTCTTTCAGTGTTTACTTTTTCTGCTCTTTCGGTAGTCTTTATTTTCTGCTAATGTCTCATTAGATTATAAATCTTCTTAGGAAGGCAGAGTTGTTGCTTGTACCTAGTGTGCTTTTGGATCCACAGGTCTTGGTACTATGAAAAGCCTCCTTTTTATACTTACTTTATTTCTTTAGGTAAAGAATTCTCTGGGAATCCTATTAAGGTCTCATTTGCTACTCGGCGAGCAGATTTCAATCGGGGTGGTGGCAATGGTCGTGGAGGCCGAGGGCGAGGAGGTGAGTTATTTCCTGATGCTAGTGTAAGGAGGTGATGTTAAGAGAGGGGGAGGATTGTGAGGGCTTGCACAGAAAAGAAAGAGATTAACTAAATTTGAAAGGAAATCAGACCCAAACTTATCTGCATTAGGACCCATGGGCCGTGGAGGCTATGGAGGTGGTGGCAGTGGTGGTGGTGGCCGGGGAGGATTCCCCAGTGGAGGTGGTGGCGGTGGAGGACAGCAGCGAGCTGGGGACTGGAAGTGTCCTAATCCGTGAGTGAAACTTTTTTCTGTCTTCTTAATATGTGTGCTAATATGTGTGCCCTTCGTTGTGGTCGAGTTGTATATTTTCCAAACCGTAAAGTCAAGATCACAATGATGAGACAGACATGGTTGAGAGCTTACCTTCTTGGTAAGGTCCATATGGTGGGAAAGGTATTGGACTAGGTTCATTAATTTGCAGTTTCTGTTCCTGCCTTTGCTCCTGAGAAGCCAATCTTTGGCTTTACTGAGGCCTCAGGCCTCTGTTTTCTCATTATATCTGTAAGGTTACTAGAGTTTGTTCCTAATTCTAGGTCTTGTCTACTCCCTACCCCTACAAATTAATTGTATTTTTCCTCAGTACGTGTGAGAACATGAACTTCTCTTGGAGGAATGAATGCAACCAGTGTAAGGCCCCTAAACCAGATGGCCCAGGAGGGGGACCAGGAGGCTCTCATATGGGTAAGGAATAGTTAGAGCTGGTAATGAGAATTTGAGATCAAAAAGCCCTTAATTTTAAGCAGGGAGGCTAGGGGGAGGATAGGAGGGCTTTGGGGGCATATGATATATTACATTTCTTTTGTTCTAGGGGGTAGCTATGGAGATGATCGTCGCGGTGGCAGAGGAGGCTATGATCGGGGTGGCTACCGAGGCCGAGGCGGGGACCGTGGGGGCTTCCGAGGGGGCCGGGGTGGTGGGGACAGAGGTGGCTTTGGCCCTGGAAAGATGGACTCCAGGTAAGTAATACTAAACTGAAATAAAAGAGTAATGGAACAGAGATTACAAAATAGTAAGATTTTGTTGAAAAAAAGTTTTAGTTTGAGGGCTGGATTGTGAAACTGAGATTGTAACCATGGTGGGGAGGGTAGAAGGGGAGGAAAGTTAGTCTTGGGAAACTAATCTGTAGACTCAGTACTTAAAGAGATGGGACATTTCTTGGTCTAGGATTTTGGGGGTGGTGTGGGTGGAGAAGATGGTAGCTCAGACCTTAATGGATACTCTTGGTTGTTTTTTTTTTTGCAGGGGTGACCACAGACAGGATCGCAGGGAGAGGCCATATTAGCCTGCCAGCTGAGGTTCTGGAACAGCTTTTCTTCTATGCCCAGTGTTACCCTCATTATTTTGTAACCTTCCAGCTCCTGATCACCCATGGTTTTTTGTGTCGGACTATGTAATTGTTACTATATCTCTGGTTCCCATTAAAAACCATCATTTTAGTTAAATTTTCTTCCTCTACCCCCTCTTCAGAGGATTGATGTCTGGGTCAGGAATGTGGGGTGTTTTTCTTCAGGTCATCCTGCTTAGCAGGAACTGGAATAAAATGTTTGGTATTTGGTCTAAGGGTGAAAAGGTCAAGCAGTCTGTCTCCTTGAAAGTAGAGATTAACTTTTTCTCATCACAAAGTTGGATGTATGGTTGGGGTAAATGAACACGTGATGTCATGAGTGTTGCCCCAAGTATGTCCAACTCTGGACAAATTTTACCACATTTATTTACATGGTGATCTTAGTTTACTATTTACAGCTGCCAGGACTCTTGGCTCCTGACAGTTTTCAAAGGGTGGTGGGGCTCAAATCAAGTTTGTCTTTGGGGCAGTATTCAAATTTGACCTTGATGGGGGAGCAAAGTGGGTCTTTGGCACTAAGGAGAGTTACTACTCACTGCAGAGGTACTGTGGCCTCACTTTATGGGCAGAAAATAAAGTGCTTGGGCTTTGTGGTTTGGGGTCTGAAGGATTGAGTTCTAGTGTTCTGACTTGGTTTTCATTCTGAAACTTCTGAAGGGAGCAAACTCACATCCCAAAGGTTTGTTTGCTTAGGCCTTTCATACTTGAGGATGTTAAATTTGACTGAAGAGGTTTGGGAATGAGGAGGTGGTAAGAAAGGGGAAGTTAAACTGGGAAAGGAAAGTTACATTTCATGGTGAGTGATCCTGCACCTTTAGTTTTCTTGAAGATGAGTCCTGGGGTAGATAAGGTTGGGAGACTGGCTACCTAGGACTCACATCCTACCTATAACCAGAGGGCTGTCATCATTGCTATTTTGAGATTTTGGGCTTGTTTGAGCTTTAATGATTTAAGAGTGGAAAGCCCTCACTTTCAAGGTGGTAGTGTTGGAGAGGGGTAAAGGGTGGAACCCCAATGAGTTGAAACCTTAGAGCCCCTCAAACTTTTAATGCCTTTTCTGACCATCAGAGTCCCTACTTCTTCCAGTTCTCAAATTGAGTTTAGAAAACTTGCTCGTGCCTGCTAATTAGTTGAGTGTGTATTTTAGCTATACAGAATTGATTTAGAGCCAAGAGCAAAAAAAGATACTTTGCTGTCAGATTCAGAGCTTTTAGAGTACTTGGGATCCCTGATTGGGAAATGCTTTTCTCTTTGTTTAAATAAAGTATGTTGTAGGTGTTTTCTAGAGTTGATTGATTCATCCTGAAATCTCTGGTGACTTCAGACAGGGAAGGTATGGCTTCTTCAAAAGTAATAGCTGCTTTATCCTCCCTAGTGAGTGGGGAGTGAAAAACCAAGAGTATACTGAGTGGCTAAGCTCTCAGGCAGTTTTTTGAATTGGCTTATAAACTTTGTATGTGTGAAGAATCAAGTACTTGAATTCAGAGTCAAGATTATGGCAGTTCTCTGCGTGATGTGCCCGGGCTGCTTCTGCTGTTCGATTTCTCTTACATGTTTGAATGGCCTGATCTTGTCTCTATAAGTTTGTTTCTGCTTCATCTTGTGGGGTACTGGTATTAGGGTTCAGTTGTGGTTCCTTGGTTCCTGTGCTAGGGGTGAAGGAGGAGGTTGAAGATCCTGTGAGTCCTGAATACTGTTGTCTGTTGGTATTAAGTTCTTATGTCCTTGAATGGGCTAATTAGTGGGTAGATCCAGTTTGGGGGCCTTTTTAGGAGAAGGGATAAAGACAGATAGCAGAGGGAGTGTTTGTTCGGAGAAGATAGTTCTGTTGCCAACTCGTTGTTGAGAAATCTTGAAGCACTAAGTGCCTGGCAGTTAGAAATTAGGATTGGGACAGGCTACATAGGAAGAAGTGAGAAGGGTAGGATTTGGGGGAGGGGGGGAGGTGTGCTACAGGACTGTTTGCCACCTCTGATTGAGTTCTCAGTGTTTATCTAACTTAATCTTCACCCAAGGATATGTTTATTGGTTTTAGAGAGGAGTTATGGGAAGAAACATTAATCGATTCCCTCCCATACTCTGATCTGGGAACCTGCAACCTAGGTATGTGCTCAGACTGGGAATCGAACCCACAACCTGTTGGATGATGCTCCAACCAACTGGATCACCCAGGCAGGGCCTGTTTTCAATCTTTTTAGCTCCCCCCCCCCCGCCAATCACATGTTGGTCCTCACTGGGTTTTAGTAACTTGGATATAGGGCTGAAGATTAAGTCAGTGACCAGGAGTTAAGGTCTGGGATCTAGCCCCTGTGAGACTCAACACATCTTTAGGTACGTTTCCCACTTTCAGCCTGTCTTAATGATCCTCCATGGGCTTTGTAACCAGGTCACACTTCCTATACTAGTCTGCAAGAGAGGCTAAACTCAGTGTGAGAGGTTAAACTCTGGGAGTCCCATCTGCAACCATTCCTCTCCAGTCTTTCCAGAACTCAGGTTTCCTTTCCAACTTTTGGGCCCTCAGTACTTAAAAAGCCCCTTTTATTTTTAATTTTAATTTTGAAATTTTAGCTTCTAAGGAATTTTTCCACAAAAATTATCTTGTTCTTGGTGCTGGCATATAAGAACTGAGAAAGTGTCAAGTGGATCTTGCCAGGAGAATTGACTTTAAGGGCCTATAGAAATTATCAGACTATCAGTCCTATGGTGTTAGCAAAAGAGCTTTTGTAGTCCATTGAAGGTAAAATTCACATTGTTCTTGGAGGCAGGAACAGGCAGGGAAAGTATGCATCCCATGAGCCTGAGTTTGGGTCTGGAAATAGTGCTCTCTGGTGATGGGTAGTGCTCTGAGCTCCTTGGATTGATAAGAGGCTTTACTCCTAAATCTTGGGGCCATAGTGCTACAGAGAAGGGCTCCTTGATTAGAAGAACAATTGAGAGCCACCAGTATGGGGACTGGAGACTGGGAAGGAACTTGGACTACTGGGTTGAAGATTGGGGATTCCTTGTGCTGTGATGGGAACCAAGCTTAGGTGGCTTTAAGTGGAGAATTCCAGGGGGTTGGGATGAGTAGGGTGGATGTGGGAAAACAAACTTGAAGGGAGCAGGCATCAGGCTTTTCTGCATAAGGCCTTGGATGCACCTCAGGATGGCAGTGTTGACCAATTGCCTGGATTCCCTGTAGCTGTTCAGGGCTGTGCATTGCAGCCCCTTAATGGTGGGACCTCCCTGTTAGATCTAGGCTTTTTTGTTTTTGTTTTTCCAGATTTTGATAGGAACCTGGCCCATCCTATGTACTATCTTCCTGAGTAAAAAGGCACATGCTTAAGTGGGAAGGCCACTTCAAACCTGTCTTCAGGCTGAGATGGCAGGGCTGAATCCTCTATGGAGCAGTTTGTCTAAGTTGAACATACACTCAAATCAGATGATTTTGTTAGCGTGTGCATTCTGATGCAGTGTGGGGTGCAAGCTCTTTATTTCCAAAGCATACCTAGAACTATGCTCTAAAGTTTTGCAGAGATTTATTTTGCTGATGCTTTTCCTGTGAAAGGATACCTTGACTGTATAAAGCTTTTTTACTTAAATGATGTTAGCTAGGAGTTAAGAAAAAGGTCACCCACCAAAAAGGTGGGACCTGCCTGTGGTCATCCTCCCCCACCCCACTAAAAGCTTAGGCAGAGCCAACACTGGCTTTTGTTCCACTTGCTCTTTCTTTGTTCAGCTGTGTGATGTAAAGATTGGAGGAAAATATTTCATGACATTCAAAGCCTTTGGGGAGCTAGGAACAAACATCTTAGAATTGCTGTGTACTTAGGGTCAGGAGCTGTAGGGTGATGAGCTAAGCTTTATGTTCCCTATTGTATAGGTGGGGGTGCTGAGGCATAGGCCTTGAGTTCCATAGCTAGTGAGAGGTGGGGCAGGGACTTGAATCTGTGTCCTTTGGATGTGGAATTTGTGTCCTTCACTGTGCTGTGCTGTTTTAAGACTTGAGTTCTGCTGTGTCCCCTTTACTCCCCACCCCACCCTGGAAGAAAAAGGGGAGAAAGGGAGCTCTCAAGGAAAATTTAACTCAGTGGAGCTGTTTTTTAAAAAGTTACTTTTTCTCTTATTGTGGAGCTATTGGAACCATTTCTTTTGCTTCAGGCCTGTACTGGATTTTGTAGCTTTTTGAGGCTCTCGGTTGTGCAAGGAAGTCTTAGCTATGTCTCCATCTCATGAAAACACTAGGTTTCTGTAAAGTTTACAAAAAAGAAATGTTAGCCTTGGCTGGTGTGGCTCAGTGGATTGAGCACAGGCCTGTGAACCAAAGGGTCATCAGTTTGATTACTAGGCAGGGCACATGCCTGGGTTGCAGGCCAGGTCCCCAGTGGGATTGACACAAGTGGCAACCACACTGGTATTTCCCTTTCTTTCCCCTTCTCTTTTCCTCTAAAAATAAAAACCTTTTTTTAAAATGAAAAACATTTTTAAAGATTTTATTTATTTTTAGGCAGGGGAGAGGAGGGAGAAAGGGAGAGGAACTTCAGTGTGTGGTTGTCTCTTGCACGCCCCCCAGCTGGAGACTTGGCTAGGAACCCAGGCATGTGCTCTGACTGGAAATTGAACCGGAGACCCTTTGATTCACAGGCCTGTGCTCAATCCACTGAGCCACACCAGCCTGTGCTAGTTAAATAAAAGCTTAAAAAAATAAATACATAGTTAAGGAAATATTATTAGATACTAGAAGTACACAGCAACTGACATTTTTATATGCAAGGCATTTGTACAGAGTTTGGAAAAGATGTCTTTTTATGGGACTCAGTCTCATTAGAGTCCTATGTGGAAATACACCATGAGTATGGTTTGCTTTACCACAGACACTATGGGAAGTGCACTGGAGCAGAGGAAAGCACACCACACCTGTGGGTACACTAGGACAGTCAGGTTTCCAGGTGTTGAGAAATAAGGGACCAGCATGTGTTAGGGCACAGGGTGTGAGCACAAATAGGGTGGTTGGGATCATGGGGTATGTGAAGAGGGAGATAGAAGTTGGACGGGGTCCTTATGGGCCAGGCTGGAAGGAGAGTTGAGTTATCCTAATATTAGAAGTGAAAGTATCTATTTCCATGATTAATATTGATTCCTCAGCCTTTTGAAAGTGTTAGGTTAGAGTTGGGTAAGACCTGCATAAGCCAGGTGGGGACTGAAGTTGAAAAAAGCAAGGTGGTTACAAGACAGTCTGGAGTTTGTGGAACATAGTAGGATTTCTTGTTTTCTGGTTAGATTGCTGCTGTTGCTAGATGTCAGGATACAGGGTTGGGAAAAGGAAGACAATTTAGTTTTCAGAAATGGTAAGGTCCTTGCTGAACATACGATTGGACACAGACTGAATAAGACCAAGAAGACTTGGTAGAAGAGGGTTAAGGATGGATCAGCATTTTATGTGGTGGCTGGCTAAAAAAGGCTAGGGCATGGCATACTGAAGTGTTAGGACTGATTCCCACTTTATAGGAAGCTCAGTTTTCTCCTGGAGTCCAAAGTAGCATTAGGAAGTATCCCGTGTGACTGTTCCCTTGATGATGGCCACATTTCAGCGTTTTGGTAGCTGCTTCCTATAGCTAACCACTTGTTTTAGGTCTGGTGATCCAGTAAGTCAGAATAGGGAAATGTTGCACTGTGAAATCCTACATAGACCCCCGAAGGAGAGTGTGGGGAATAAACACTGCATTTGCTATTGTGTCATCTAGGTGAGGGTATCCAAAGTGAAGCCTTCATATAGCTTTGTTTATTGTGGGCTTGCATATCATTTTGAGTGGTACAGAACCAATCACCTGTATATGGGCACACCTGACTCCTTGGTGTTGGATTATGTAACTCCCTGCATACTGGTTACTCCACCCCTTGTCTGCCCTACCAAGAAAAGCGGTTCAGAGTGTATGAAAGTTGTCTTAAGATCCTGGTTCCTTAAAAGGCTCTGAAAAAACTCCATAATTGCTGTTTTCTGGAGAGGTACAGTTGACCCTTGAACAACATGGGTGCCAACTGCTCAGGTCCAGTTAAATATGTGGATTTTTTTTTCAATTGACTTGCACAGTTCCAACAAATTGTAGGAGGGCCAATTTCCAAGTTGAGAATGCTTGTGTGTGGAGGGATGATTTTTTTTCTTAATTCCTTCACCATTTTCACCCAGCTCTGTGAACCTCCTCTGAAAGTTGTCAGTCTGTTTTCAGTCTATTTTGTGAATTTACTTTGTGAGGGCTGACTAATTTTATACTTGGGTTTAAGACTTTGTGGGAAGTCAGCACCCCTAACTCCCATGTTCAAAGGGTCAATGGTACTTACGTTTCCTTCAGTTTCATCATGAGAAGACATAGCTACTTGAATTCCTAAAGTTTTACTTTTGTGGTTGGCATGTTTTCTAGGCATAGTGAAATGACTTCTTCCTCCAGGTGGGAGGGAGCAAAGGGAGGGGTTTAGCTTTTAGTTTGCTGGTAGTTCCGAAGGAACCCTAGAGTTATATTTGGCTTTGGCTTGTGGTCTTCTATGTTAGATGATACTGCCCCCCCCTGCCAAATTGTTTTAGTTGTATGTTGTCGCCCTCCCCCTGCCATGGAAAAAGCAAGAGAAGTTCTGCGGGCTAGCAAAGAATGTCATAAGTTAAATGCCTTCTCAAATCTGTCTCTCCAAAGTTGCCACTAAATGGCAACTGCAGGAACATACATGGTGACCCAGTCAGGAAGGATGAAGTGTTTGGGGAGCCTGCTGCCCAGGAAAGGCAGTGGAGTAGAATTTCCCTTAAGCCTCTGCCACATTTACATACGTAGCTTAGCTCTGCATGGGATTCCTGGCTGGAAATAGGAAAAACCCACACAAGTACGTGCTGGTTTTCTATGTATTGTGTATTAAAACAAAAAACCATTCAGCACACCAACCCCTGTGAGTTCCAGCTGCTGCCTCAGCTCTTTTTTTCCAGGTCGGCCACCAAGTAGGGTTGGGTGTTCTTTAGGGCCTCAAGGAGCAGGTCTTTGCAGGTCAGGTCCCAGGCTGGAGCAAAGCTGTAGAGCTTCCTCATCTTCCCTGGATTGGTGGACTCCGCTCGCACAGCCTGGTACTGCTCCTCTGCCAGGACCTTCCCGTACAGAGCATCCAGCACGCCATCCACGTCTGTGACCCGTGCAATGAGGGCTGCCCGGTGCTGGTCCACAAAGTGCGGTCCTGGGGGCAGGAGGAAATAGATCAGATGACGTGGCACCGAGGGTGGGTGCTGGAGCTTGTCCCCGCGAACACTCCTTTCTTCAGAGTTGCTCTGAGTGCACCCTAAGG